>JAODAL010060488.1:0-20868 GCA_025379985.1 Phyllomedusa bahiana | reverse complement strand
CTAACGTCTCGGGGAAGACAGGGTGTTAAGGGAAGAACACAGGGGCAGCAAGCTTCCTGCTCTCAATCGGCAGTGCAGACACCCCTCCTCCATTGTCCCGTCCCGACTGTGCTTGTGCAGAGACACCGAGCGGGCCGCAAACAGCACAGAGGAGAGGAGGAGGGGACCCGCACGCGGCACAGAGCAGAGGGGAGGAGAGGGCTGCTTCGGGAAGCAGCTCTTTTAAAATACTTTTTATCAGCTCCGTGGAGCTGTGAGGTGACCGGGCTGCCCCCTAGTGACTGTACGTATGTTATGACAGGGCCCGGCCGACAGTAAAAATCAAGTTTCTGTTTCCTGCGGGCCCCGTAGCAGTCGTTATGCCTGCTTCAGCGGTAGGTCCGCCACTGACACTAACATAATAACAATGCTGTGGAATACTCTGTATGTATGCTATCAAACGATCGCTGCTTCAAGTCCTCTAGTGGAGGACACTGGAGCTATCAATCAAGAGGGAAGATGCTGTGAAGGGTTTACAGCCTAGAAACCAAAACTTTTAATAAATGCCCCTGGATACTTTGCACCTCATTAGGACGTGGCATGGGAGCAATTACAACTTTTTTTCTCTTTTATCCTAAGGCTAGGTCTACACCACGTTTTTTGTCATGTTGTGCGCAAAAAACGTGGTCGTTTCTCGTTTTTCTGACATCACCCATACAATTGTATTGCATGGTGAGATGGCAAGAAAACTAAAAGTGCCTTCGCCAGAAGACGAGCAGAAAAAAGACAAACTGTGGAGACTGCAGCTCGTCTTTTCTATTACCGTCTATGGGGCCGCACAAACGATCGTATCTTCGGCACTTTAAAAAAACTAAAAGCGCTGAAAATACAATCGTAATGCTGTGCAGTGTAGACAGTATGATAAGCAACATAGGTAAGACAAAGCCTAATTCTTTAGGACCTATTTAGTGATGTTAGCAGTTTGGTGTGGTCAGATTTTCCATAAAAATACACAAACAAGGGAACCCATAAAGCTTAAAGGGGTTGTCTCACGACTGAATTTCATCCTTCCTTGGTGCTGTCTTAAGAGCTGGAGTTTTGAAATCAGGGGCGGGAGTACTGGCTTCCTCGAGTCCTCTCCCCTCCCTTCATCTACGTGACGTCATGCTGCTGCGCTCGCTCCTGATGCTAAAACAGCATTGGAAGGGAGAACATCTCAGATCACAGAGTTCTCTTTCCCCTGCTGCTCACCATTCAATAGTATCCACCGTGTACACAGCACATATTTCTCTCCCCATACATGACAGCACGCAGGGCAGGCGATTACCCTGTCCAGGGGTTCCCAGCACAGGGAATTGGGCAGGGGGGGAAGTGATTCAAATAATCTCTGATGTGATCCTCCTTTGGTACTAGCTGCCGGGGCTGGGCGGCCTGTTGTCTTTTCATGGAGTTATCTCACTGCTATGTCTGTCTGTGTCTCTGCTTTATTACTATTCACTGACTGTTGACTATTTCCTGCCCGAATCATTCACTTCAGCAGTGAAGCTGGTTAGGTAAACAGGAGAGTGAATGCTAATTAGGCTGACTCAGAGCTGAATGACATGGGCAGGAAATAGTTAACAGTCAGTGAATAATAATTAGCTGATATACAGACAAGGCAGCAGAGGAACTGACAGGGGCTGCTAGTATGCCTGCTCTAAATCACTGTGCTGTGCCGCAGGCAGAGCGAGGACAGAGAGAGAATGGACAGGAGATAGTTAAACTTGCGTGCTCGCTCCCGAGTCGACCTGCTGTGATAAGATGCCGGAGATACAGCCTATCAGGGAGAACAAGCAGGTCCGTGACTATAGAGACCTCAGCAGCCTCTGGAGCCACTAAAAACAAGTTATCTAGAAATCAGTAGGAGATTTGTTATTGACATATATTGCAAACTTGCTTGTTTTTTGAAGATCTTTAATTTGAATGACAATCTTTGTAGTGAGACAACCCCTTTAAGGGGGTTCTCCGGGACTCTTTATTTGTTATAGAGCTCACAACTGTAATAAATTAAACTTTGTAATTCATACTTATTAAAAATATTTACCTGTCCTGCTGTGCAGAACCAGGCATAGAGCCCTGTTCTCCCTTCCCACCTACCTCCTGCAAACAATGTGATGTCCGTTGATCACATGATTTCAATGAACGTTTTGTCATCACTCAGTTGATGTGCTTTGAAGCCATGCTCAGCTCATAAACACTCCCCAGTAGTGGATGTGACCAGAGCAGAGAGCGATCTGGCTGCATCCACCCTTTTGAGCCTGTAGTTTGCAAGTTAGTAGAAGTAATTACAGTGGAGGGGGACCTGTTTGTTTATCTTTAAATCCTGCTGGCAGAACTTAGTAATGGGAGCAGTGGACAGCAGGTCTGAGCTGGAGGGTTGTGCACTGCTGTCATGAATGTGTGACTGCAGCTCTGTACAGTTTATATAGTGACTTATTAGTCCCAGCTATCATCATCATGACTGCAAGTACAGAGCTAGGGGAGATTACACACCAATGTCAGCACAATGTCTAGCAGTGATAACTGTGAAGTCCTAGATTGCAATGCATTCTGGGATTTGTAGGAAAAAACTGTTGGAGAACTACTGACACGCTAACAAGCAGGAAATTCCACAGAAAAATGGATCTTATCATAGATGAATAATGAGGCAAAAGAAAAGAAACACATGAATATAAATGCAGTTTATAGTGTTCTATGAAATATTTAAGCTCTCGGATAACCCCTTTAAATTCAACAATGAACACTATATGGAGCTTAACTAATTCAAATGAAGAAAAAACTTGACCTAATAATTTCATTATACTATATATATATATCATATATATTATTTATATATATATATATATTATGTATATATATATATATATATATATATATATATATATATATATAGTTCATTGTTGAATTTAATGGGGTTATCCAAGAGTTTAAATAATTTAGAACATTATGTAACCTATATATATAATATTCATATTATATATATATACTATATATTAAGATATATACATGCCCATACTACTGAGTTATTGAAATTGCCATAAAATTGCTGCTTAGGCCTCATTCACACTCTCAGTACTTGATCAGTATTGTTCATCCATTTCTTAAATAGGCTTTCTCACCATGCTGTTGCACAGCCAACTTCAAGCTCCCACTTCATGTTTAAGCTGTGAGTGGTTCTACAGCGGTGGCTGACATTTCAGCTCTGCTACTCCTAGCTGAGCCTGTTAAAAGGCCATTGGTAATGGAGGGGTATTGACAGGACAAAGGTTACTGAGCTCTTAAGAATTAAAGCTTGTCAGTAAGAAAAATAAACAAGCTACTTTACTGCTGATAAGACACAGCAGGGAGTGACGTCACCATCCTGACCAGGGCTGCTACAGGTGGTTGGTAACCTAGGGAAGCTTGGGTACTTGTGTAAACAAGTAGGAAATAAGAACTGCTTTATCTCTGAAATGAAGCAAAATCAGAATAGCAATGCATTTTGTAATATCTTCAACTACCTTTACATGTATAAATCTAATCGATGTGGTGAGAATATCCCTTTAAGCAATAACCAGGATTGGAACATAAACACAGAAAATATGTAATAGTGGAAATATTTTTGTATTGTAAGATATACATTGGCCAATATATGTGTGGGAATAAGAAGAAAACATTTTTATAATACATTAGACGTATACAACTGAAACCTGACTCAATGTATTCAGTATCTTCTGTGGTTTCCTCTATCCAGCCAGATAGTGGATTTTTCTGTGAAGACAACTCCAGTGATGATGACGCAATTGTGAAAGAGCAATTTCGAGGAATTATTGTGAAGCAAGGATGTTTACTGAAGCAGGTCAGTAAGTGTTAATAGTGTATAATTATATTATTTTGGGAAGATAAAGCACAGGATGATCCAGTTTGATAGCTCCTGTTCGTCATTAACACCAGCCTGGTCACCATCTCCGTCTGAGTTTGCTATTTCAGTATGACAGTGTTCTTGTACACACATGTAAGAGGACTTGGAGCGGCTCCTGCAGGAGATGGTGGATGAGCGGGGTTCCACAGGGCTCGGCCACCCCAGGCGCCGCCGCCCGGGGTCGGAGGGCGGGCAGTGTAGGAATAATTCCAAGTCCCACGGTGGGACTTGGAGCGGCTCCTGCAGAAGATGGCGGCCGATCGGATCAGAGACTGCATCATATTCTACTTAAAATTTTTACTTTTGACACAACAGTGGAATAACAACTCTTGATGGTTATAGTCTCTCTGATTACACACCTCATGCCGAGGGGTTAGTTCACGCAAGATGAGGCTGAATACTTGACTGTTCTATAGCAAAACTGGATAGTGTTTGGCTACAATGGTTTTAACGCTTTCTACTAGGTCTCTGTTGACTTTCCAGGACCCATTTAATTTCACACTGACTTCCAGGTACCTCACATTGCTTTTCTGGACGTGCACTATCCATGCTCTGCTCCTTGGCATTAAAACACGCCTTTTACCTATATCCCTGCTATCAGCCTAGTGGCTTTTGCTGACACCTCCGTCTGTTACCCGAAAGCTGAGAAATCACTAATTAGTGCAGTCCGCTACCATAGTTCCAATAAAGCAAGACCCCTGTTCCAACAAGGCAAGACCTTAAAATCATATAACAATCACATACACATACAGAGCAACTAAACACTTAGGTAAACAAGTAGTATCTTTATCTGAAAGGGGGTATATACTTACCCATCCATACAAAAAGGCAGGTTCTTTGTATATAGCTTTAATTTGGTCAGAGAGAACGTGACTGGTCTTGGCTTTACTCCCATTAAACGCCAGTGGGATGTACTGGAGAGTGCCAGGCATTAACTTCCAAAATTAGGGCCCTCCCTCAATATTATTCTTATGACACTATGGAAAGAAATCATCTCATAGAAAGTGATGAACTGACTCTAGTTACGTCTTTGGCTTTGGATTGAGATATTCAACAAGCACATACGATTTAATGTTAAATTGTCCACATACTTTTGCATGTAAAATGGGCCTACTTGAATTGCCTGCTTATATGTTTCCCTCCTTCTTGGTGCTCATCTCTATTAATGTCACTGAGAAAAAGAATAATTCCTAGGGGTTAACAATAACAAAAATCACAGAAAACAGAAAAAAACCCTCTTTCTAAAATATAACTTTTATTAAATACGACTAAAAGTTAAAACTAGCTAGAACACCTAATACCTAATGCCTCGGCATCGGCATCAATCCAGTGGGGTATCTGTGGCAGTATCGTTGGATACCAACTTGGCTACTAACCGTTGATGTAAACCCATTAGACCCCTGATGAACCCTGATGAGCAGGGGGAAACCCGTCGGGCGATGGACGGGACCGGTTACACTGAATAAGGGCAGTATGCAACTTTTATGGTTATCTTTATAGACATATATGTATCAGTGTTGTATATGCTTCTCTAAAAATACATGCTGCTTTGTTTACCAGGAATAATAAATCCTTGGTGAGTTAGTATACTCATATATCTTACCTCCTGATTATGGTGTATTTATGAGGTTTTAAGCCAGTTTTAATTTTTTGGGCAATTTATGCGGGATACTTTGGACAGTGATTGTAGGGCACAATAGGGATAGCCGACAAAGGGTGGGACCGCCCTTATCGGGGTGATATTTCCACTTGTGTCCAAGGGTATAGTAGGGACATTTACTGAAACTTGTTGTATTATTCCTGCATCTAGATTTCTATCCCTACATAGATTTACCTGCATGAATGTTTAGATACTTACTTAGGTATTAGGTGTTCTAGCTGTCAAAAGCAGCTGAAAAAACGTCCGTTTTTTGGAGCGTTTTTTGGAGCGTCTTTGCTCTGCTTTTTAATGTATGCACAAATTAAGCCATTGGATGTAAACTACACCCTACAGGTGGAGTTAACATGTTAAGTAGTCACTTCCTTTAGATCACTGTAGCCCATTGTGAGACATTGTCCTTTGTGTGCTGCTGCTGCGTGCTACTGCTTTATTAAATTTTGCACCAGATTCTTGCACCAAAATCCACAAAAACCCACATTATCTTTCCATACAGCAAGATAACTGTATTAGCGTCAAAATCTGTAAAGAAAAGGATTTTGGCGCCAAAATCCCAAAAAACGCATTATTGCGCCAAATTCCGTAAAAAGAAAATATTTTTAGTGTAAGAAGTGTGATCAGTTTATTAGCGCCTACATTTTTAAAGATATTGATCTTAGCTCCCAAATCCGTCAAAAAACGGATTCTGGCGCCGAAAACCGTAAAAAATGTATTTATTTGTGTCAAAAGCTAGATCTCTTTATGAGCGCCAAAAGCTTTATAGATACGGATTTCAGCCCCAAAAGCCATAGAAAACGGATTCTTGCGGCAAAATCCGTAAAAAACGTATTTTTGGCGTCAGAAGCGAGATAACATTATTAGCGCCAAAATCTGTAAAAAAAATTATTTTAGTGCCCAAAAACTTAAAAAAACGGATTCTTGCGCCAAAATCTGTAAAAAACTTATTTTTGGCGTCAGAAGCGAGATAACGTTATTAGCGCCAAAATCTGTAAAAAAAAAATTATTTTAGTGCCAAAAAACTTAAAAAATGGATTCTGCGCCAAAATCCTAAAAAAACGTATTCTGGCGCCAAAAATCCGTAAAATACGTATTTTCATTATCAGTAGCAAGATAACTTTATTAGCGCCAAAATATGTTCAGAACAGGATTTTAGCATCAAAATCTGTAAAAAAAAAAAAACAGATTCTGATGCTAAAATCTGTAAAAAACGTATTTTTAGCGAAAAAAATATGAATTGCGCAAAAATCGTTAGCGACCAAAGCGTGATCATTTTATTATGAAAGGTACAAAAAAGGACACAGACACTTGTATGCAGATTTGATAAGATATAACCTTTGTTACACCCACTATAGGTGGGACTTGGGTCTCCTGGGAGGGTTTTTATTGAAAAATCGTGGCAAAAAACGCCGCAAAAACGCGGCAAAAGACATCCGGCACTTTAGATAGACTCCTGTAGTAAATTTTCTGCCCTGCTCTGGCGTTTTTTAGAGCATGTTGCAAAATACGACCAGTAAAAAAAACGAACAGAAAAAAGAAGCTCAGTGTAGACAGCAGCACGTTTTTACAATAGAAGTCTATGGGAGATGATTACAGTGGTTTTTCCAGCATTTTTTGAAAACGAAAAACGCTGAAAAAACGGACGTTTTTCTGTGCAGTGTAGACAGAGCCTTACTTTAATCACTAATACATATATTATACTGCAAATCATTCGATAATATAAGTAGATTACAGCAGTAAAGACTGTCACAGTTCATGCCATGGCTCCTGTGCTTAGCCGTGGACATGCCCGTGTTATGAACGCTGTGTCGGCATCCTCCGGTGTCCACGCTTCTTCCTACTCACCTGTCCTGGCTCCTGTCTGTTCCACACACTCCGCTGCTTCCTCCGTCTCCCTGGCGTCCTGTACGAGCACATACACCCTCTAGGGGCATACGCGACACTGCTTTGTATTTAAAGGGACAGTGTCCCAATTGCCTGCCTCTTGACCTGTGACCCCTGGCTTTATGAGGAACTTCCTGCCCTTGCTCCTGGTCAGTTCATTGTTGTACCTACATAGAGCTTGACCCCCTGGTTGTTGTATCGCTGCTGATCACCAAGTGCGCTACCTTTTACCAGTACCTGTTATCTGCTAAACACCTACCGCTGCACCACTCCATTATATACTGCTGTATACCTGTTGCTGTACCAAGTCTGCTACTCTCCTGGGATTGCGCTATCCATCTATGGCTACTCCTGCAGTGTTGTTGCCATACTACAACCATTATCTCCAAATTTAGAGATTGCAAGGGTGACACTCCAGGCCATGCCCTAACACCCCCAAAAAAAAGCATGACCATCCCACCAAGACACTCTAACCACGCCCCCACACTAATGACAACTTTTTCGGACAGGCAAAAAGGGACACATTTAGGATTGCTTTGTCTCAATGATTGAAATTTAAGTAAATTGTTATGAATATTAAGCAAGGAAGCAATCAGATACTTTTTACAGCATGTTAGTCAGTTTATTGATACAAATCTGTTTCCTAAATGGAAAATGAGGGGACAATTTTATTTAGAGGCTAAGAGGGACAGAGGGACAAGGGTTAAAAATAGGGACTGTCCCTCCAAAATAGGGACAGTTGGGAGGTATGCCTACACCTGTCCTGTACTTTGGCTACCTCTGCGAGTTATACCATTAATGCTCGCAGGGGCCCAGAAGATCCGCCAGATACTGATGATTGACGGGTCAGTGTATACTGGCTACACCGGGTCGTTACAAGCCTAACTAAAGGAATGTATGTAAATTTGTGCACGCTGTATAATGGTTGTATAGCTTTTAGACCATATTGCATTGTTTCGATGCATTACTTTTGTAGGTTGTTTCTGCTAATCAGAATGTTGGGTAGCTAATATGAGAAATGACTAATGGTTTCACTGATAAAGCCATTTCCTGAGTGGGAGGTGAGGGACCCACAAGCTTCACACGTTCCCTTACTCGTTCTGTGACTTTTAAGGTGATATTTATGCTGTGTTCAATTAAACGAAAACCTCTCAAACCACTAGTAACAAAAAAGTGTTGACATAGCTATTAATAGAACACACAAAGCTCTCTGCTGAAAAGCAAACTACACTTCCCACAGGCACAGTGATATGGCCTCACGCTTCCTTACTGCAGTAAGATTTGCTCCACTCTGAAACACTATGTCATGTTTCATATAGCATATATGAAACACATATACATTGAAGGAAAATATTGCATAGGGATATACACCAGTGTGTGAAGGTGTGGTCCAACCTCCAGCACTCGCACCAATCTCAAAATCTCTCCGTTTTAAACAGAGAAGTGGTTGGAACTCCTTCATTGAAATCAATATCGATTTGCCATCAATGTGTATAGTGGGAATACCCAATTAAGAAATAACCAGCTATAAGGAGAAAGTACAACCACAAGCAGGAGGAGCAGGGGCTCGGACTGGGCGCGGGGGATCGGGTTGAATACCCTCGGTGGGGCCCCCCGCAGCTGCTGGTGGGCCCGGAGGCTGTTGCCGTCACTATTGCTGCGTCGCTGATCTCCCTGGAGGATGTTGGCATTAGGCCTAACATGCCAGGTGCGCCCCTACTGCTGACGTAGGTGGCGCGGTGATGGACATCACCGGCGCTATGCCGGGTCAGCAGTATCCGTCGGGGAGTAGCGCCGGGAGCGGGACCGGAGTCGGGAGCAGTGCAAAGGTAAGTGCGTTCTTTATTTATTTATTTTTTAAAACTAATCAAAGGGGGCCATGGCTGCATAAAGTGGGCCCTGATACAATGGGGCCCTGATAACAAAAGGCGGGTCCCGACTACTAAAGGGGAAGCCTGGATACCCAAAGGGGGGCCCTGACTACTAAAGGGGGCCTGGTACTAAAGGGGGCCCCTGGACTACCAAAGGGTGGCTGACTAATAAAGGCGGGCCTTTGGCTACCAAAGGGGGCCCTGACTACTAAAGGGGGCCTTGGCTACCAAAGGGGGCCCCTGACTTCTAAAGGGAGACCCTGACTACTAAAGGGGGCTTTGGCTACCAAAGGGGGCCCCTGACTTCTAAAGGGGGGCCCTGGCTTTATAAAGGGGGGCCCTGGCTACATAAAGGGGGCCCTGACTACATAAAGGGGGGCCCTGACTAGTAAAGGGGGGCCCTGGCTACTAAAGGGGGGCCCTGACTACCTAAAGGGGGCCAGGCTAATCTATGGGGCCTGGTACTAAAGGGGGGCCCTGACTACTAAAAGGGGCCCTGGCTACTAAAGGGGGCCCGGCACATAAAGGGGGGGCCATGACATACTAAAGGTTGCCCTGATACTAAAGGGGGGCCTGACTACTAAGGGGGGCCTGGCTACCTAAAATACTAAAGGGGGGCCTTACTACCTATACACTAGAAAAGGGGGGCCCCCGATTCCTGCCCCTAGCTAAAGGAGGCCCATAATCCCTTAAATTACCTAACAAGACCCCAAACTGCCTGTATACAACCTAAAAGGAGGCCTTTTAACTCCTGTTATCCCTGAAGGACCCCCAAAATGTGTATCTTAAAAGACCCTAATTTCCCTGTTAAACCCTAAAGGGACCCTCTAATGCCTGTATATCCCTAAAAAGGGACCCAAAAATTCCTGTATACACCTAAAGGAGGCCCAATTGCCTGTATACTACTTCAAGGAAGCCTAACTCCCTGTTATATATAAGGGGGCCCTAACTGTTCAGCCTAAAAAAGGGGGGCCCCTAACACCTACACGTCCCTAACGGGGGAAACCCCCAAATCTACAGCCTTAATAATTGGGTCAAACCCCAAACCCTCAGTCTACTAAACTGGGTACCAACCTAACTGTGCCTTTACTTTCCAACGGGACCCTGCCATCTACCTGGGGGCTATTACTCCCCCACCTGTGGTGGGTTCCCACCACCCTATGGGGAAATGGCCTCAATTTAACCACGGGGGGTCTACCTACCAAATGGGGGCCTATCTAGTTCCCGGGGGCCTTGCCTATTTGCCTATCTACTAGGGTCTTTTACCTACCTGGTTGTAGCATTTTCCCCAGGAGTTATCCTCTCCCCATTCCCAACCCCTTAGGATATAGGCCTTAAGTTTGGCTTGTACCTCTCCCCCCCTGGTAGTTTTTTACAAGGGGGGGAATAGGTAAAGAGATCGGAAAATTGAGCTTCAAAAGAATTTGTGTGTAATTTCTGCGGGGATGAGTGGGGGCCGGAAATCATCATGGCGGTGTGGAAGGATGCAAAGAAAAGGGAATAAAAAAGACTCAAGAGAAGAGAACAATCATCGTAAATTTCCTTTTGAGCCCCAAAAATTTGGGGGGTTTTTTTCCCTTTATATGGACAGTGCGTATTCATTAATTGGTGACCTGGCTGGTGTCTGACCCACTATGTGGTCTCTAAATGGTGGTGTTTGGTTTTTGAGCTGGTTTTTGATACTATGTGGTCTTTTATGGTGGTGTTGTAGGTTATATGAGCGGGTGTTGTCACATTGGTCCTTTTGGGGTGGTGTTGTGGGTTATCCTGAGCGGGTGCTGACCTCTATGTGGCTCTATATGGCGGTGTTTAGGTTTTCCCTGAGCTGGTGTCTGATCATATGTGGCTTATGTGGTGGTTATTGTGGGTTTTTTTCCCACACGGGTTAGGGGCAGCTACGGGTTCCCGTTGTAAGATGAGGGACCCCTGCCCCTTGAAGGAGTTACACTTTTCCTTCTTGCTGGTGTTTATTTTGAAGGTGGTGGGTGCGTGACCAAGGGAAAGTGGGGGGATATTGTATGTGGGTGGTGGGGGGATATGGATGGGGCTACTTAGCCCTTTTTTCATGATAGGGTTTGACTTCAAAAGTGGGACACATTTATACCAATACAGTTCTGTTTTGCATACTGTATTATGTGGTAAAATGGGCGCATTTATGTCCGAGAGGCCGGTAATATTCTCATGTACAGTAGCGTCGGCCCTCCAAGATCAATTCCCCTGTGGGCCCCAGACCCCCCCACTCTGACACTGCAGAGGAGTCTGATGTGTCGCTTCCCTCCGTCTAGCATAGCATGGGTCAAACATTGGCACTGCACAGAGACAAGCAGAGGACAGAGACAAGCAGATGGGTGTCTGATGTACTGCCTAGAAGAGCACTGGTCAGACATTCATATTCCTATTCCATTAAAATTCAATGGGACTGACAAAGATAGCCGATATCTCCCTCAGTCGGATAGACTTTGGATGGAGAAGCATTGCGCATGTTCGGCTAGTCCATGAGTGCAGTAAGGAAGAATAAAAACCCTGGGCCGCCGTATTAGAGATCGGTGAGGGTGCCAATCAGTCATTAACCACCTCTCCTGCGGATAGATAATTGTCTATGGTGGGAAAACTCCTACACCTGAGCGGGGAGAAGCCGCACATCAGACTCCTTTGATTGTGCTGCTGTACTTCACTCCTTGTTTAGCTCTGTTTTACAGTGCATTTTTCTGAAATGCCATGGTGTACCAGAGTGAAACAAACCTTACTTTAGTAAGAAAGTCTCTGGCTATTTCATGCTGCCTGTGGTTTATAGAAAGCAAGAATAATGCTAGTCCTCCATACAGAAATCTTATGTATTAAAGAAGGGACTGGCTAGAAAGGGGCCTTAACTGATTTCCATTTAAACTGTGCAATGTATAATTTCCCTTGTGGTGGTGCTACAGATACATGTTTGTTGCTTAATATCCTTACTAATTACAGCCCAGACTAATGCTGCAGTATTCTAATATAGACTCATATATAAGAAGGCGCAAAAACAACCTTTCCTGTGGTTACACAGACCATAATCACAGTTTTTAAAGCCTTTTTTCAGCAACAAACAGACAAGATTCCTGCATGGGATTGTGGTGCATTTTTTCTCAGTGGCCATTGGAGTGTTTTTTGTGGTTAAAACTGCTGCAGCTATATGTAACGTTAAACTTTAGATCAAATTATTAAAAACTCTACACACAGCATTTTTGCATATTCTTGGAATGGTGTTTTTTTTTTCTGGTATTTTTCCCATAAGCTTCATGACTTAAAAATCACCAACCAAAAATGCATATTACAAAGTAAAAGATGTGACCAAAAACCTTGATAAAAAAAAACATGAAAATGCTTGAAAGTTATGGTGTGTTTTTTTTTCATTTTTTTTAAATTGTGTGTGGAGGAGACCTGAGAATATATTTATTATAACAGATTTCTGCAAATCCACAGCATGAAAATTCACCCTAAAGTCCTCATGTCTTGGTCTAAGACTGTCTTTCTTGCCCATAGCAGCCAATTAGAGCTCCCCTTTAATTTTCCAGAACACTATTTGAAATGAAAGGACAGCTCTGATTGGTTGCTATGGGCAACAAAGAAAGTCTTGGACCAAGAAAAAATACATGTGGCCCTTAGTTCTTACATTATATGGTTCATTATACTGTGCTATTGTTTTTTGGGGCTTCCCATGAAAAAATATGTACATCTGAAATATAATTAAAGTGATGCCAGACCTTTTAATAATGAATTCCCTGTGCCCATTAAATATACAATCAAGCATCTTTTGATTCCGTGGCACATATAGAAAAATGGCCAACCATTTTACAGACCTGGTATTTTTCACCACCCCCTCTACTTGATCCTTCAGCCAAATCCACACCTTCTTTGGCTTCTCTGAAGAGTCCTGCACAGTCTCTTGCCATCCAACAGAAAAGGTGCTTTCCCCAAGTCTTCTTGCCATGGTCACAAATTTTAACTAAATTTAAAATTAGTTCCATTTATTGAAGGGATTGTTTGGAGAAAACAGGGGTTTCAAAAAAGTTATTCAGAAAAATTTAAATAGACACAGTCATCTCAGCAGAAAAAAAAATAATAAGGAGTTATTAGAAAAATTTCCAATTTTAGCCAGTTCCTTTTTTTGGCAAATCAATGCAGCCAGTACTTCCGGTAATCAGCTGATGATGCTAAAACAACAGAAATGCTGTTCTTTTGGTGACAGTTATGGAGAAGATCTACCGTATGTATCTTAGGAAAAGTGGCTTACTTTACGCTTCTGTGTACTTCAGTTACCTTTGCTGCTGGTTCAGGGTCATGTACTAAACAGTTTAAGTGTTATTAAGTGTTATTTTTTAAAATGTATTTTTACAGGGGCACCGAAGGAAAAACTGGAAAGTAAGGAAGTTTGTCCTTAGAGAAGACCCTGCCTACTTGCACTACTATGATCCAGCTTCAGTAAGTGATTTTTACTTTTAAACCAGTGATTAAAGCGAACGTGTTATCAGAAAATGACTTATTATTAAAATTATGTTTTCATGTTAAACATATTTTTTAGGAATTTTTTGTGTTTTTTTCTTAGCTTTCCATATCACTATCTATCACTATCTATACTTTAAAATGATCCTGAAGTCCTGCAGTTTTCACTCTGGCTTTTAGCCTAATAGTAGGCAAACAGTTCCTGTTCTGTAGCGATCACTTTCAGCATTCCCCATTATTTCCAGGGGAGGATTATAGGAAAGGGACCCAATGTGTATAGTTTAAAACTCATTCCCTTCCCCTGAGGACTTCTCCCAGGTCACAGAGCACGTCTAGAAAAAATCTCCCTAGAATCAAAGAGTCGTCCTGTCACAGGATCCTATGTCCTGAAGCTGGTGTAAACAAAGAGAAAAGTAAAAAAATCATGAAAAAAAAAAGTTACATTAAAACCCAAGGACATATTTTTTCTTGTGAAATTTCCCAAAAAGTTTGGGAAATATTACATGCCCCATTCCCATTGAAAAAAAAAAAGTTGGATCCAAAAAAGGTGAATTCAAAATGGCCGCATGGTCAACCTCTTGAAAAATTTTCCCCCCCATTAATAATGTGCTCAAATAGGAATTGTTTCACCAACCCTTCCCTTTTATTTAGGTTTTTAGAAATGTCCCACCCTGTATATTGGCGATAGATTCCATTTCCTTTAAAAAGGTATTTCTATCTTACCTTTTTAGTAGTCTGGTCACCCATAAGGAACGAGAGAGAGCTGTCTGCGTGTACATAACTGCCTCCGTTCACCTCTATAGGAGTTCCAAACACAGCCAAGCACATTTGCATGAAACTTCCATAGAGGTGAGTGGAGAGAGCAGCGACAGGCACAGACTCAGTGAATCCGTGCCCGCCTGTGGAAAACGTGAGATAGGAATACCCCTATTTAGGGGTTTTCAGCTGGGTGTAAACTTTAAATTTTAAATAAAAATTTAAACTGGATCTCCTGTCACTGCTGTTAGGTCTTTTTCAGGTCTCTGCTGATCTCCACCTTTAGTCCTACTTTGAGTTGACACATAGGAATGGTGTGTGCGTTGGGTTGAGTGGGGAAAACTCTTTTATTTTTTGTGCAATAATGGGACCAATGGGGGGGATCAGCAGGGGGCCCAGTGAGCATGAGAACACAATTAGTGAGGCCTCATTGAGGTGAGTAAGGTTGATTTTATTCTTTAAAAACCCAATCTGCCCATTTACAAAAACACCATCCTTTTTGTCCTATGTTTTTAATGTTGATGTGAATGTGGAATGAGGTCAATATTTCCCTAGGTAAGGAGCCTAAGTCTAAATAATTTGTACGCATGTTCATTGACCAAATAACAGGGGGCTCCCAAAGTATGTTTTTAAAAACTTTTTCAGTAACAAGTCATTTTTTACAGGTGTGAAAAACCCTAGGTCTATAATTTGGAGGCGTGTTGTAAATGCTTAGAAAAGGGTAGGGCTTAAAAGGTTTTGTTTGGAATAAGATTTAAATTAATGGAATAAATCTATGGTATAGGAAAAACATATGTGCATTACAGTCCCATTCCAACCAAACACTCAAAGACCAAAAGATCTCAGAGCTAGAGTAGGAGGGGGCAGTGTCGGACTGGGGTGCCTAGGGCACAGCAGGGAAGTTGATTTTTAGGGGCCACCGTACCTTCTATGGTGCCCATGCCCGATCTCACTTCAAGTTATACAGACTAGTGTTATGACATCATCACACTAACCTGTAATCAAGATGAGGCGTTGGGCGACTCCCTCAACTAATTACAGCAGGATGAGTGGGAAACATAAAAGTTCTAAAGATATATGTCCCCCTCTGAATAATAATAAATATACTATATAAAGAATATATATAATATATATATATATATATATATTATATAAAAATATATATATATATATATATAAAGCTATAACACAAAGTACAAAGTAGAAAACCACTAAATAATGGTCGTACAGTTACCAAATAACACCACTACACAAAACCAGCATCCCAAGGCTAATATTACCAAAAATTCCATATACCACCACACCATGACCATATATCACCACCTCATACTGACTGAATAATACCATCACATAGAGACCCAATAATACACAATACCATTACTGAATGTAAACCTTTACACTACGACCAATATTACCGCCATACAGTGACCATATAGTGGTAGATACCAGTTGTAGGCACGCGTTCATCACACATATAAGTGATTAAAGTAAATTTACATGCAGGGACTCACCTGAGACATCTTCTCTGAGTCGTTCCTTTCTCTGACGAGTTATTTTTTCTCCCTTTTCTTTTCCATCTCGTCCAGACTTTTATGACTCGTCGCTGCAGAATTTAAGACACAGACATCTTAGACTCCTCCCTTTTCCAGCACTTCCCTAACATTTCCTACTTCCGCACAAACTCCTCATGCAAAGTGCCCCCAATGGTAATTAGTGACCCACACAGTAGAAATGCTCCTGGTTGTGTACCAAATTTTAATGTTCTTTTTTGTCCCCATTTAGTAGGTAAATAAACTCCCAATATAGTAGGTAGGCACAGCCCCAAAACTAGGTAGGCAGATAGTTGAACCCCCTTCTAAGGTCCCTGGTAGGTAGGTAGCCACCTGTATGTAGGTATAAAAACTCCCTCAAATTATAGCCCCTGTAGGTAGGTAGGTAAATAGAGCACCTGTTAGTAGGTAGACACCCTGTTGGTATATACAGCCATGTGTAGGTGTATATGCTCCCTGAAGGTGTATACAGCCTCTTGTAAGTGTATACATGCCCCCTGTAGGAATATGGAGGCCGCTGTAGGTATACATGCCCCCTTTATGTATATATGCATCCTGTAGGTATACATACCCCCTGAAGGCATATAGAACCCTCTGTAGGTATATATAAGCCCCCTCTAGCTGTATACAAGCCCCTTCTAGCTGCATAAAAGCCCCCTGTAGGTATATACATGCCCTCTGTAGGTATATACATCCCCCTGTGGCTGAATACATGCCCCTTGTAGCCATATACGTGCCCCCTGGAGCCATATATACATGCCCCCAGTAGCTGTATACTGCTCCCTGTGGTATGTGCATGCCTCCTATACCTGTATACTGAACCCTGTAGGTTTATACATGCCCCATGTAATGGCATACTGCCCCCTGTAGCTATATACATGCCCCCTGTAGCCGTACACATGCCCCCTGTAGCTGCACACATGCTCCCTGTAGCCGTACACATGCCCTCTGTAGTCATATACTTCCCGCTGTAGCCGTATACAAGCCCCCTGTAGTCATATACTGCCCCTTGTAGCTATATACATGCCCCCTGTAACCGTATATACATTCCTCCTGTTCGCTAAAAAAAAAAAAAAAAGTTATTCACCTCATTCCCCCACTGAGTAGCTCATGCCCAGTGCCTCTGAAATCTAGGACCCAGCAGTATAGGTGGCGCAATCGTTATATCATGCTGCTTGCGCTGCTTACTACAGTGGGCCGTAAGCTTTGAGACCCACTGCCGCAGAGCTCAGGACCCTCCAGGAGATTAGTGGCATCCCAGTGGGCCCCTAAGTCTACGGCTCACGGTAGTAAACAGCACAGGTAGCCTCTGGCCCACCGGAGGATTCTCAGGTCCTCCAGTGAGCCAGTCTGACACTGGGAGTTCTGAGACACTCAGATTGCTGGGGATTAGACTGCACAACACCCCACAGATGATCCCTTCTACAGATGATATATCACCTTGTCTGTATAATCCTGTTCTCCTTGGAATCTGACAAAGCATTGTAGCTCTTAACAATCCAGAAAATTGGCTTTGTGGACAATCTGGGCGACATGTATGAACGGGGCCCCGTTCACTTTATTTTTAACCCGGCGCACTCCAATCTCAGGTGCATTACAGAGCGCCCACGGCATTTTGTAATGTGCCTGAGATCGGGGGGCATGCGTGAGGCGGGGCGCACTACCACCGTACAAAGCCACACATTTATATGTTTAGTCCGGCAAATCCAGGCGCATTACTGCTGGAACAGGTAGACCACTGTAAAAGTGGTTTACCTGAGCCTGAAGTGTCGCTTTGTAGCTAAAAATCTTTGACCCGCAGTACAACAGGTTCACAGATTCAGGCGCATTCTACACTACTAATGCACACAAAAAAATGGTGTCTGGGCGCCAAAATCGCCCCTTTGTGCCTCAAAACCTTCTTTAAGCAAAGAGATACAATGGGATATATTTATCATGACTTCTGTTTTCAGCTGTGAGGAGCATGTCGGAGTTTAGAATAGACCATGTACACTATATAAATAATGCTGGCATTATGTCTATGTATAAATATACTCCATGTAACTGGCTGTAATCTGTACAAGCACAGATTTGGGGAATTTCTATATAGGAATCCATACAGCTGCCCTGGACTGCCATACAGACTTTATTGGACTCCACTTCTTGGGAGATACTCTATCCTAAAAGCAATCCATCCAAGGGTGAATACCACCATACATATGGAGCTTGACCGAGTATGCCATGATTTCTACAGTATTAAAGGAATTTTGTTGTGGATTTTAGGTAGTTTTTTTCCCGGTGGATTTAGGGCGACATGTCCCAATATGACTGTGCCATTTTTTGGTGTACTTTGTGCCCAAAAAACTGATGCCATATTGTCTATATAAATGAACTGTTGTACACCAAAACTAGGCGCATTGTATGCCAGGCACAACTAATTTGAATGCGCCTAAAAGAGGTGCCTCAAATATCCTAGCAATGATATGTTATGCACCTAAATCATGCAATGCGCCTAGATGCAATGCAAGGTATACCAGACGCCAGATTTTGACAGGCTCATTCATTCAGGCGGACTTTATACTGATTTAATGCACCTTAAAACTGGTGTGACGACGCCTCTTTTCTGACATGTCGCCCTTAGAGTCAGAAAATTAATCTCATTCATCTCTATGGAGTTTTGGATGGAGATGAAGAACAGATATTTTGAATGTGTTTTTGATGTGTAATACAGCAAAAGATTTAATATGTTTTAAGTTTTTTTTTACTCTTAAAAACTGACCTCTGAAAATACACCTTGCATGGACTACAAAGCATATTTTCTATTGAGGTCAATGGGGATGTTTCTACATTTGGTTTTAGACAAGAATTACAAGTTGGAATGTGTGTGGATTCTCACTTGAAATGCTTGTCATGTGGATGGACCGGCTTTCAAATATGTCTTTCTTCTTGCCATTCTGAAATAAAAGCCAGAGTTTTTGGAGTAAACAACTAATAGTTGTCCTGTGGACAGATTCTCCCCCCCTAAGCTATGGATCTATGCAGCTCCTCCAGAGTGATCCTGGGCCTTTTGGCTGCTTCTCTAATTAGTGCTCTTCTTGGCTTGGTTGTCAGTTTAGGCAGAGGGCCATGTCTTAGTAGTTATGGCATACTACTTCTATTTGTGGATGATGGATTGAACAGTGTGCTCCATTAGATATTCAGAGCTTGGGCTATTTTTTTTTAAACCTAACACTGCAATACCCTTTGCCACAACCTTGTCTCTGAGCTGTCTGGTGTTCCTTGGTTTGCATGATGCTGTTTGTTCACTAATGTTATCTAACAAACCTCTGAGACCTTCACACCACAGCTGTAGTTATACTGAGAATAAATTACATACTGATGTATGCTATTTACTAATTATGTTACTTCTAAAGACAATTGGTCACACTGGATTTTTTTTAGGATTATAAGAGTATAGGGGGCTGAATACATATGCACACAACACTTTTCAGTTTTTTAAATTGCAAAAATTTGGAAAAGCACATATAATTTTCTTTACACTTAACAAATACTTGCTGCTTTGTGTTGTTCTTTTAGATAAAATATCAATAAAATAAATTTAAGTTTGAGGCTGTAACATTTGAAATTAGGAACTTTTGTAACTTTTGTGATGTACTTTCACTAACTTTGCAGTGGGCTTCCTGCAATTCTACATTAGCCCATTTGAGGACAGGAAGCTCAGTAGTTCTGTTTCTCCTTGCTCAGGATATAGCTCTGTGTCAAGCCCCTGAGATCAAGAAACCAAAGTGGTTTAGGTTTTTCACTGTAGCCAGTGTCAGACTGGGGTGGCCAGAGCCCACAGGTGGAGTTGACTCTAGGGGCCCACTAGGTGAGTTTTTTATGGGCCCAACGGTGGAGCTTATTTTAGGGGCCCACCCTTCAGGAACAGAACATGACTGTACATGCCTCCTATACTTTGCCTCTTGCTTTTTGCCTTTCTTTCTCTGCTTTTTTGCCTCTTCTGAGGATGTATATGTAGTTAAAAAAACAACTTTAGGTCTACCATGCTCAGGGGCCCACCGGGGGTTTCCCCTATTCCCCTGTGGGCCAGTCCGAGCCTGACTGTAGCCGTTGAACCAATGCCCTTTTGGTCTTAACTCCTATGACTTTTAACATAAAGTAGGGTGTGCACCCAAACTGAGGTTTGGAGGAAGGAAGGTAGGAAAAACACAGCAAAGGATTCTTGTGCTTGTCTTTTTAAAGGGCAAAGGGAAGCAGCCTTTAAACAGGAAAATGTTGCTGTTTGGCTGCAGAAAAGGGAGGGTTCATAAAGCATAGGAAAGGTACAATTTAGCACAAAAACATTACAAGGAATTGACTGAAGACTCAGGCAAGTCTTCATTCTCAAAAAGGATATAAAACAAAAATGTTTTTTTTTTTTTATTTGCCAGGCAACCCCTTTGAACCAACCTGCTGGTGGCATGCAGGTTTGAATTGTGATACTTAATGACATAGCTCACTAATCTGTTTAATACCAAAATGACCCCACTATTAGGTTCCCTCCTGCATTTTGGCACAAATGATGGTACAAAAACTATAGCCAAAATTACCACTTTTCTCCTTGAAAATGCACCTGTAACAGTGCTTCTCATATCCAGTGTTCAAATACAGTAGCTCTATTAGTTTATAATAGGAGGATATCTCACAGAGAGAACATCAATTATACCACTAGTGTAAAGCTAAAAAAAAACTGGAAGCATGACCTGTTGGAGTTCTGGAGCTGAGAAACATTGCTTTTAA
>JAODAL010060487.1:0-20868 GCA_025379985.1 Phyllomedusa bahiana | reverse complement strand
AAAAAAAATTCAGTTCCCAGTAAAAAAACGGGGCCGCGGGCAGCACCTTCCTGATGGCACATTTAGGGGGAAAGGTGAGTTTCCGGGGGTCGCCCCCCGGGACTTTTTTTGTGCAGTAAAGTCCCCAGAGCCCTCTGTTTGGCTTCCCCCTCTGCACATGTAAAAGGGCGGCATGCCCTTTCTTCCCCCCCAGAGTGCTTTGCCCCTTTGTACCCCAATGTCCCTCGCAGCCTTTTATCAATAAAAAAGCCCCTTTCATTCACCCGAATCCCCAAAATTTATTGTTAAATTTCCCCCCCGTTTCCCAAACCGAATTTTTTCCTAAAATTCTAAACGAATCCACTCTTTCTAGAATAAAATTCGCACCTCTTTAAAAAGTTTAGTCGGAAGTCCGCTTTTTTGGGCTCAGAGCGAATTTGACGGGGAAAAAAATTCCTCAGTGAGGGGGAAACAAAGTTTTGTACAAGGTACAGCCCAAAAGATTCTATTTTCTCACAGAAAATTGTCAAACTGAAAAGAACTTACCCACTGGTCACGAGGAGGATTTACGGGTGTACAAGAGCATAAACACTTCCCCCCTCTTTTACTGACAATTAACATATATCTTTCACAGGTTTTTCCTCATTAACCTTTCTTCACTGCTTTGGCTCCTTGTAAACATAAACATAACATAACAATTACTTGAAAGGAAAAAAAAAACAACATCATGCACTTGTTCTTCATATCTGAATTTGTAATAAAAAAGGACTTAACGGATTAGATTGGAATAAATTTCTTTTCTTAAAAAAATTCACTCCCCAACAAAATTGGGCGGGGTATGACAGAATATTCCACGAGCCTTGAAATCGAGAAGAAAAAATATGCGGGATGGGCCATCTACATGGGTACTTGAAAATTTTTGGGCAAAACCCGGGGGGGAGCGGCCCAAGGACGAGGCCCAGCCCAATATTTTACGGCCCCTTGTCTTTTTACCTTTGGACCTTAGTGTTGGGGTTAAAGGTTAAGGCTTTAGGGTAACTTTGTTGTGCAGTAAAAGGTTTGGGGAAGGCCCCTTTGGGGAAAACCCACAACAAAAATTCTTTAAAACAGCAGTAAAGAGCCCTTTCATGATAACAAACCCCCCGGAAAAAACAGAAAAAAAAAAATACCAAAAAGGGAAAAACCCTTATGTTTTAGGCAAAAGATAAAAATAAAATTTTTATTAAAATATATAGAAAAAAAAAGGACCTAAAAACAGCCCCTAAAACCCCCCAAAAAGTGTATAACCCCTAAGGAAAAGTGGGGGAACCCCCCGGAAAAGGGCAAACCCCACACGGGAAAACCTAAAACTAAAAAAAACCCTAGGGCCCCAAATTTAAATGAGACAAAAAAGAAACCCCAAAAAAGAAAAAAAAAAAGCCCACACCAAAAAAGCCTAAAATCCAACTATGTGATACAAAATGAGCCCAAACACAAAAAAGGCTACACACAAATAAACAATACAAAGAAACACCCAAACAAATACAATGTTACAGTCTACAACATTCAATAAATAGATGCATTGTAATCTTTACAAAATCTGAAAATAGTAAGCAAGTATCTTCACTCTAGATAGGGGCGAACTTTTAGGCCATGTCCCCATTGCACGGGTATTCGGACGGTTTTTCAGCTGGTTTGCGGTTTTTCAGACAGCCTGAAAAAACGGCTGAAAATGAGCACAATTGTGCTCTATGGAAAACCCGTGCAGCAGTCCCCACTGCACGGGTTTTGCGCCCGGCGGTTGTTCCGCCCACGGGCCGCTCAAAAAGCATTGTGCATGTTCATTGTTTCCGGACGGAATATGAACACCTCAATGGGAGGGGAGAGGGCTGTTCTCCGCTCATCGCAGAGAAAAGCCGTTCCCCCCCGCGGCCGTGGGGAGGGCCGCAAAACTGGACAAATACCGGCCGGGTACACCGACCGGTATTTGGCCACTGCCGTGTGAACGCGCTCTTAGGGTGCTTTCACACAGTGCTTTTTTGATGCCTTTTTTTAATGCACTTTTTGTGCAGGAAGGTACAGCAATTAATGCTGTACACTGCTGCACAAAAAAAATTGCGATTTTACCGCGAATTGTGCTGCAATTTTTGTGCAGCAATGTACAGCATTAATTGCTGTGCTTTCCTGCACAAAAAACGCATCAAAAACGCACTGTGTGAAAGCACCCTAATGATCATATAAATAACTTTGATAATATGAATAACAGTATAAACATATCACCAATGGTTGTTATAGTGCATATTCTATGCACATCCACTGGTACATGTTCCGACGCGTTTCCCCTCCCACAAAAAAAATTTATGACAAGGGTTCATCAGGGAACAACCACATAACAAAGGTATATAGTACCTATGAAGATAACAAACACATCTGAAGATCAAAAACGTACGTCCCTTAGAAGCAGAAACATTGATGCATTACGATGGTAAGTGTACTGCCAGATGCAAGGTGATAGAGTCCCATGATAATAGGTAAAGTACCAGATAAAGGGTACTGTGTTTATTTGTCTCGTTTTGCATCACATAGTTGGATTTCAGGCTCTCTTTGGTGTGTCTTTTTTGTCTCCTATTAATTAGGACTTCCTAGGGTTTGGTAGTATAGGTTCCTGTGTGGGGTCGCCCTTTTTCAGGGCGGGTTCCTCACTTTTCCTTAGGTGTTATAGCGCTTAGGGGCTTTTAGGGACTGTTCAGGTCCTTTTTATCTATATATTTGAATAAAAGTTATATTTTATCTTTTGCCTGAAGGCATATATTTCTTTAGTGGTAGTTTTTTGAAGGTCCCATTGGGACATCGCGATTGATTAGTGCTACATTATTTCCCAGCGTAGAGTTTGAAGGGGTGTTTGTATCTCACACATTTATTTTAAGTCAATAGGATAAGGCATAGGGTATGTTCACACGGCTTATTTTCTAGCGTAATTACGTGTGTATTTCGCCGTGTATTGCGCTTAGTAGGTGTCGAAATATGTGTTGCAATTACAGTAATTCATAGTTTTCTATGGATTATGCGTGGTCCCCTCACGTGTACAATACAATCATATTGAACGCCCGGGGGGGGGGAGATTTCACGTGCCAATTGTGAGCGGCGAATACGCGCCACTGACAATGCATGTCTATGGGGCCCGTGCCTGGCTGCCCCCCCTCCCCGTGCTTTGGAATTACGTGCTTCCAAAACACATGCCGTATTATGGCGCGTTCGCTGTGTGAACATACCCATAGATGTATGATAATTGTGGGTCTGACCCGGTGATGTAGCTAGAGTTTTTTTCCATTTGGGGCTGTCCCTGACTATGTCACCCCATTTTATGGGGACATTTTGGGCCACATGTATGAAAACTGCCTTGGTCTAAGACTTTCTTTGTTGCCCATAGCAACCAATCAGAGTACCCCTTACATTTCATCTAGTGCTCTGAAAGAATGAAACGGGCACTCTGATTGGTTGCAATGAGCTTTGATTGGTTGCTATGAGCTCTGATTGGTTGCTATGGGCAACAAAGAAAGTCTTAGTTTTCATACATGTCCCCCTTTGTTTATACTTTCTATGATCTGGTTGCAGAGGATTTGAGAAAATTAATTCTGTTAGGGACAGTCAGGGACGCACATGGAGACATGGATGGAGTGAGGCCCTGACGCTGGTCCCAACCTCTGTCCCTGCCTTTTGGGTTACCCAAATCCTTAATAGGTCGGCCCCAACCTGAAGACTGGGATCTACTCTGAGCCAAGTGAGACACAAAACAAGCAAACACAGAACAAACAAGAGAGGTCGAACAGGCCAAGTCAGCAACGAACGGGCAGCGCAGTACAGAAAGGAGAGACAAGAGAATAACCAGGGTCCAAGCAAGAGTCAAAGAACACAGAGAAAACAAATAAGAACACAGGTGAACTACAGGTAGAGGAAACCATATAGCAGGCAAAGAAGAAAGGAAGCTGAGACCTTATATAGGGAACAGGAGAAGGTAGAGCAGAAGTGATAGGCAACCAGGAATGTCAATCAAAAAGGAACAGGTTGACTCCCCCAAGTGCTGGAAGATTCCTGGCCACGGCGTTGGCCAGGAATCAATTAAGCATACAGAGCTACAGGACTGAGTTCACACCAGTAGTAGAAATACACAGAATTAAGTCTTAAACCACAGTTTACGTCGTACCGGCCGTGGCCGTCGACCAGAGCCAAAAGCCGGGGGTCTGTCGAGCACAATCATGACAAACTCACTCTAAAAATGCCAATTCCTTAGATTCTGGTGAATGATAAATATTATATCAAAATCTGTAATGCAGTCATTTAATGCTATCATCAATGAAGCTGAAAAATGTGCAGTTTTGCCCAAAGAAGAAAAAAGGTTAATATGAATATCTAACCTGAAAAAACCTTATTGTTACCACATTCCAAAACTTCACAAAAATGCTAAAGTCCCATCTGGACGTCCTATCATCTCCAGGGTAGAGAGTCTTTCTAGTAACTTACAGTTGAAACCAGAAGTTTACATACAATATATAAAGAGACCCATCTGAAGGTTTTTCTCACTGTCTGATATGAAATCAGCATCAACTTTTCCCGTTTTAGGTCAATTAGGAACCAAAATTATTTCTATTTGCCAAATGCCAGAATAATGAGAGAGAATTTTTTAAGGCATTTTTATTACTTTCTGCAAAGTCAATAGTTTCCATACACTGGGATTACTCTGCCTTTAAACAATTTGGGGCAGCCCATATGAAGATGTCAGATCTTTGGAAGCTACTAATTGGCAACATCCGAGTTAATTAGAGATAAACGTGCCTCGTTCATCTGTACAAACAATTATACATAAGTACAAACAAGATGGGAATGTCCAGCCATCATACCGCTCAGGAAGGAGACGGGTTCTGTGCCTGAAAGATGAACGTGCTTTGGTCCGACATGTGCATATCAACCCAAAAACAAAAGCAAAAGACCTTGTGAAGATGCTGGCAGAAGCGGGTAAGATTGTGTCATCCAAAGTGAAATGAGTATTGTATCAACATGGGCTGAAAGGCCGCTCTGCCAGGAAGGAGCCATTACTCCAAAAGAAATATATAAAAGCCAGATTAATGGTTGCAAATGCACAGGAACAAAGACCTACATTTTTGAGGACATGTCCTGTTAAAATTGAACTGTTTGGCCATAATGACCATCGTTCCATTTGAAGGAAAAAGGGAGAAGCTTGGAAGCCTGAGAACACCGTCCCAACTGTGAAACACGAGGTTGGCAGCATCATGTTTTAGGGTTGTTCAGCTGCAGGAGGGACTGGTGCACTTCACAAAATAGATGACATCATGAGGAACGAAGATTATGTGGCAATACTGAAGCAACATTTCAAGACATCAGCTAGGAAGTTAAAGCTTGTGCGGAAATGGGTCTTCCAAATGGACAATGATCTGAAGCTACTGCCAAACTGGTTACAAAATGGCTTAAGGAGAACCAAGTCAATGTTTTGGAGCGGCCATCACAAAGCCCTGATCTCAATCCTATTGAACATTTATGGGCAAAGCTGAAAAAGCAGGTGCGAGCAAGACGACCTCCAAACATGGCTCAGTTACACCAGTTCTGTCAGGAGGAATGGGCTAAAATTCCTACCAACTATTGTGAGAAGCTTGTGGAAGGATCTAAAAACGTTTGACCCAAGTCCTACAGTTTAAAGGGGTTTTGTCAAGAAGTCAGTTCCTTACCTGTTATCTGATCAGGAGACAAAATTAACTCGCAATGCTGAGTCACGGGGAGAGAGGTGGGGGTCTTAGCAGAGGATGCTAGTGCCTGAGGTCTACAATGTTTACATCAAAATAATTACATTAGAAGCAGTGGATTCTTATACAAAGACAGGATTTTCTCCACAGTCCTTGCTAGCTCCTTCACGTTCCCTGTCATCAGCTAAAAAAGTGAGACGAGCGCAAGCCCAGGCCCAGATCAGTCCTGGTCGTGTCTAATGTAAACTGTCAGGTAAAGACTAAGGGCATGGAAAGAAAGCTGTAGCTCTCACAGGCTTCACTTTTTGTAATCAACATATATTTAGAAAAAGTGATTAAATACCCATTTTGGAGGATCCCACGTTCAGACCATTACATCGTGGCAAAAGCCCTATTTAAGGGTAATGCTACCAAATACTAATGAATTTTATATGGAAAACTTTTGACTTTGCAGAAAGTAAGAATTAATAGCCTTTAGATTATCTCTCTCATTATTCGTCATTTCGGCAAATATAAATAATTTGGTTCCTCTATTGGACTAAAACGGGGAAGGTTTATTCTGTTCAGTAGAGAGTGAGAAAAACCTGCAGATGGGGCTTTTTATACAGTGTATGGAAACTTCTGGTTTCAACTGTATAGATGATCTTTTCTTTGTATTGCAGGAAAATCAGGAAGAAGCCCTTATTTTTGTTAATTTCCTCAATAGAAATTATTGGGGAGTCCATTTTACCTTGGAAATAAGTGACTTCCAAATAGAATTTTGGGATTTGGTAACCCGAAAAGATTGCAGTAGATACATCACGTCAACCTTTTAAAAAAAAAAAAAAAAAAGATGACACCACCAGTTGCCTTAATTACCAAAGTTTACACTATAAAAAAAATGGAAAGACAATGTACCATTTGGTCAAATGTGCAGAATCCGTAAAAATTGTACTAAAGTTAAGGACTTTGAGAATCAGGCAAAAATTATCTCTGAGAGACTCAAAATAAAAGTATCCAGTGAAGCTCATTGAGGAAGCCTACCAACGGAGCAGCAAACTTACAGAAAGGGAGTGTTTGGGGGTAAAATTAAAAACATAAATAAAAGTAAAAACGCCTCCATTTTGCCCAAAAAAAACCAACATAATTTTATCAATTTCATCACTAACTATAATCACACTAATGGAAACATTTGAGCTACTTTAAGAAGCCATGGACATTTTTTGTACTAAAGACAAATTTTTGGCAAATATTCTTCCGTCTATCCCCAATGGTATATAAAAGATAACTCCCTTAAGCAACTATTAGCCCCTAGTCGAATAAAATGCCAAAGAGGGAAACCCGCTACTTTAGTACAGAAAAAGGGTCATTTTAAATGCACTAGATCTATTTGATGTGTTCCAGTATTACCCATGGCGTAACTCATTTTAGTTCCCCTCAAGTAAGGGAGGACTTTGAGATAAAATTTTCTTTAACTTGTCAAAGTAGTTATGTAATGAACTTGATACGATGTCCTTGCTCTAAAACATGTATAGGCAGGACTATGCAAAAAGCATATAAGTGTCTTACTAGTCACAGACATAATATAAAGAAAAAAAATTCAGACGCATAGCGTGTCCGGGCATCTTGCAGAATTCCGTGCAGGGAATCCTGATAATCTCAGTATTACTCTTATTGACCATGTGCCAGATTGTGTTAAAGGGGTTGTCTCATCTCACAGTTTCATAGAGCAGAGCAGCATTATTTCATTCATGCATCCTGTCACTTCCTGGTCAAACTGTCTGTAATTAGCATATGAGCTCCATGTATTCAGACCTTTGCTAATTAGATACACAATCTCCTGCTCCCAGGTCCAGAGAATCTTGAGAGTTAAAGTAAACAGTAGTAATTAGTGTCTTTTGTCTGAAAGATCAGATAACTCACAAGCTCTCAGGCTGCCAGCAGTTCTGTGCCACAACCTGTGTGAGAGGACAATCACTCCCTGCAATCAGATTGAATCAAATAGCACAGAGGGAGATGCAAAAAAAAGGGTAGTCACTAGAGAAGAAACAGAGTGAGCTCAGAGGTGATACAATCACTTGTAGCTCCTTGAACAAAAAAAATTAACAAAGCAATATATTTGGAAAACATTTCAGTGTTAGATAGAATGTTCCCTACATGTTGAAGCTAATCTGTGTCTGTGAGACAAAACCCTTTAATGATAAGTTCAATTCACTCACGAAACGCAAGATGTTTTGGATCTATAAACTGCAAACATTGGTACCATATGGTCTTAATGAAGTGACTGAACTGATCCCTTAATAGGAAGTTATTTTGATGTATATTATGATTTGTGGATTTAAAGCATGGAATTTATTTCATAACATAGGGATCAGTATATCGTGGATACTTTTTTGCATTTAGATATTTTTATTTATGATCTATTTTTCCTTTATCTAATTTAGAATTATGTTTTGGATTTGTCTTAATTTTAGTCCCTCTTTACTGTAAAGTGTCATAATAAGTGTGGTGTTGTTATTGTGTTCACTAAGATCGAGAAAGCACATCGCCATTTGATAGTTATACATTATGCCTGGTTCAATTACAGACTTTTAGAAACGCCCCGTGTTGTGATATATTCGAGACTGAGAATATAGACACGAGATTCTGGGTGATTGGTACAACAGACCAGCTCAGGATCAAAGTTTATATATTTTAAAAGCCTTATGAGCTTACTAGACAAATAATACATAGATATGGGATATAGCTGTACAGAGGTGCAAATACAAATAGGATATTCCCTGCTAGGATGAGAAACACACCCTCACATTTCACAAAGCTCCATGCTTGGCAGCCAGCATAAAAGGAGGCCAACTGCTGTAATGAGACAACCCCTTTAAGGGCCATAAACTGCTCATATTAATAGGCAATAAGGATTCATAAAAACAAATAATCTTCTTATATGATTTTAAGAAAATTGTAAGGGTTCGGTGGATTCACTGGACCACCGCAAGCGATGATAGTTAAGCCACACCAGGGAGCGGAGTCTAAGGGCGCACCCCCCCCCCCCAGACAAACTATAGCCCGGTGTCACCAGAGCCCGCTCAGCCAAAGCGGGATTGTACTTTGCTGCGGCGTGAGGCTACAGGTCGCTATCTGAGTGACTCTTGTTGCGATGGCGGCCGGGGGTATGCGGAGGACAGAATCGGAATCCAGAGGCGTAGTCGGGAGACAGGCAGAAGGTTCTCTCGGGCAGGCGGCAGAGGTTCGTGGTAGAGACTGACAGTCGGTCAGGGCAGGCGGCAGAGGGTTACGTGGTCAGAGACGGGCAGACGAGTCAGGGCGCGCGGCGCAAAACCAGGCAAGTCAGGAAACGTACGGAACGGACTTGGTACACGGGTAATCAGACAAGGACTTCCAACCATTCTAAACAAGGCAACGCACACCACAATCTGCAGAGATTGCTGGGGCGTATTCCTTATTATAGGACCAGCAGCCGGCAAATTGACCCAATTACCGGTGTACTGGCTGATTTAAATCCTAGACAGCGTCGCGCGACAGCCCTTGGAGAGGATACGGTGCGCTGGCGGCCGGGACAGGCGGATGCAGCGTACACTGGAGGTGGACGGGTAGTGGTTGTGGGAACCGGACCCCCCACCCCCCCCCGCTTTTTCACTCACTTATTTCTCTCCCCTGGGTGGCAGGGGGATGGTCGCGGGTAGCCGCGACACCCGCGCGGACTCCTACGGGGCAGGGGGCGGGGGCCCGCGGGGGGGCAACGGGCACCCGCGCCAGCTCCCATGACAGTACCCCTCCCCTTAGGTCCCCTCTTTTTGGGAGAAACTTAGAGAGGAGGACAGGCCAACAGATTGGCTCGGGTTCCCTACGAATGTCACTCAGGGCCCGAACCCCTTCCATCTATAAGAAAAGACCGCTTCCCCTCACTGTCTTTTTGCCCAGCACCTCCTTGACCTCAAAGATAGTTATCTCAGCGTCTGGCCACAGGAGAGGGCGAGGGACAGATCCACGGAGAACAGATTCAACAACCACCAGTTTGAGGAGAGAGGACATAAAAGGCATTGCGGGATATGCAGAGTGGGTAGGCAAAGCAGAGCTTGTAGCCACGGGTTTTAGTTGCCGAAGTACCACAAAAGGGCCCAATTACTTAGGGCCTAACTTGTAACTGGGCACTTGAAGCGATGTACTTTGCAGATAACCGCAAAACCCTATCATCCGGCTTAAATATGGCAGAGGTCTCCGGTACTGTCAGCATGGACCTTGGTTGCGAGCAGAGGCCCGTAGAAGGGGCGTTCACATGTAACTTGCCGAACTGCCTTGATGTCCCGCACTTGGGCATCAACAGGGGACGTGAGACGAGTAGCTGAGGGAGAGGCGCGGGCGGGGATGTAACCAAATTCAACAAAAATGGGAGAGGCTCCAAGTCAGACTCTGCGGTCTATGGAATTATAGGGAAAATTCTGCCCAGGGGAGAGAATCAGACCAGTTATCCTGACGGGCTGGACACGCAAAAATGACGTAAATAGGTACCTAAAAATGGTTGACCCTTTCTACATGCCCATAGGTTTGATGGGTGATATGAGCACGAGAAGTCTAGCTGATACTGCAATGAGCACACAGAGCACGCCAGATATTTTGACACAGACTGACCCCCCTATCTGAAAACAATTTGCAATGGGAGCCCGTGATAGCCGAAAATGTGGTGGAAGAAGTGCTGGGCCAGCTGGGGGGCGAGGGTGACACGGGCGCCACAAGAAAAGGGAACAAAGTAGAGCCATCTTTGAAAAATCTATCCAGTACCAACCTGATGACCGTGTTTCACATAGGAGGCCGGAGTTTAGTAACAAAATCCATGGCAAATGGGACCAGGTCTTTCATGGCCCGGGAGAGGCTGAAACAGACCCGGGTCTGAGACGAGGACTTTGTTACGGGCTAAGGAGGTACAGGCCTGAACAAAATTCTAAAGTCATAGTGCTGAGAGTGGGCCACACTAATAGTAGCGTGGGATCAATTGTAAGGACTTGTGGACCCAAGGATGGCTCCGCTGTGCGAGAGGAATGTCCAACTTATAAGATTCGTGGGCGAATGGGCAGGATGGATGTAGGTTTCTTCCCAGGGGGTAGGATGTTGAAGGTCCATTACGAGAGCCGCCGTGAGGAGCCGTTCAGGAGGAATATATGTGCTAGCAGAGGCGGCTCAGAGTGCCCACAGTGTCCGAGGATCTAGAGAGGGCGGAACCGCCCTGACATTCTTTTCCGGCTGGCGATAAATGAGAGGAAGTTAAAGCGGGTTTGATGAAGAGATGACCACCGGGCTGCCGAGGATTCAACTGTGAGCAGATTGAGATGCATGAGATTTTTGTGATCGGTGAAGATCTCAAAGGGATGGCGGAGCCCTCCGAGCAGGTGTCGCCATTTCGTCTAGGGCTAAACTTATTGCCAGTAGTTCACGATCAACCGATTTGTGTAGTTACGTTCAAGCAGTAGTTAAGGTCTTGGAAAAGGAAGCCGCAGTACTGCAGTCTCCAGAGGAGGATTTTTGAGAAGAACAGCGCCGCACCAAACTGAGGTAGCGTCCACTTCTAGGACAAATGGACACTGTGGGTCACGGGCGACGACAGAAAATGGAGCCGAAAGCGATTGCTGCTAGCAGACGTATTATAAGGTCTGGGCTTTGGGAGGCCAGGATTTGGGGTTAGCATTCATGGTTGGTGAGGGCTACAAAGTGGGGCACCTGCGGGGAGAATTGCGGGATGAACTGCCTGTAATAGTTCGCGAACACCAAGAACTGCTGGATGGGACCGGAGACCACCGGTCGGGCCACTGCAGGACCACATGAAAGCTTGGAGGGATCCATTTGGAGATTGTTCCGAAACAATGTACCTTTAGATGGGCAGCGAGGTGCGTTCAATCAGGAATTTCTAACAGTTTGGCATAAGCGGTGGGTGCTGGAGACGTCTGAGCAAATGGCGGACTGTGTGGCGGTGAGTCTCTAGATCTGGAGAGAAGATTAGAAATGTCGTCCAGATAGGACATGACACAGACGTAAGAGAAGGTGGAGGAAGGTCTAGTTGACGAAGTTCTGGAACACCACCTCGGAGAGTTGCAAAGGGCGAATGGCAATGACGAGAATATTCGACAGTGCCTTTCATGGGTATTAAAGTCTCTGTCTTCCATTCGTCGCCTCTCCCGATACGAATCATAGTTGTTAAGCTAACGCGTAAATCCAGCTTGGAAATTTATTTTGCACCCCGTAGGCGATCAAACACGCTCCGCGAGAATACTGTGGCAGGGGGTATCGATTTTTTATTGTGAATTTTATTTAGTCCATAGATAATCGTACAGGGCCGGAGAGTTCACATCCTTTTTCTGAACCAAAGAGGAATCCAGCCCCGCAGGCAAAGAGACTTTACGTATAAGCCTTTTACGGAGATTCTCCTGAATATACTGACATTGGCTGGTTTCTGGGACAGAAAAAGGCATAGGGGGAAAGTTAGACTCTGCATCGGAGGAGGAGTAGTACACCGGGTTGCAGGTCAATAGGACAGTCGAACGCGGTGGGAGGTAGAGTTTCGGCCATTTAGCTTTTGGAAAAGACGTCGGCAAAGTCTCCTGGTAAGAGAGGGGCAGATCTTGACAGTGGCTTAATAGAGTGCAACAGTGGAAGCGGACGGAGTTCACTGCGAGGCAACGCGAGTGGCACGCGGGTCCCAAGGACAAATGTCACCAGTTTTCCTCAGGTCAGAGTCAGAGCATGCTCTTGCAACCACGGAAGGCCCAGGAGGATATCATAAAAGGAAGCGAGCAGAACGAGAAGTTCAGATTCATCTTTTGTGTAAGAGTCCTATCTCTGCAAGGGGAGAGGCGCAAGTGCAGAACCGAATAGCATCCTTGAGATCATTCGCACTGTCTGAGGAGTTGAACACGGGCTTCTGCAGAGGGGTCACCGGAAGGACGGAAACTTGTGATACCCAGCGCATGGCTGATAAAATTCCACGGACCCGAATCAAGGAGGTGGTCGCTTGGAAGGTGCTGTCCGGCGAAATTCCACTGAGCACGGGGACTGGTCAGATGGGGAAAGGCCGCATGACACACTAGGGATACCTTTCCCTGGAGGCAAGGTGCAAGAGTTTCCCGGACGTACCGGACTGTCACCAATGAAGTGGCCAGAAACCGCCACAGTAGAAGCATAGATGCCTCAGACGATCGACTGCAAGCGTTCTTCCTGGGTAAGGTGGGCTCTCCGACCTGCATCAGGTTCGGTCCTGAGGAAACTATTGGCGGAGAAAGTGGAGGTCATTGAAAAAACGGGAAGCACAGACGTGTAGCCAGCGTGGTCGGGTGGATTCCGTTGGAGGCAAATCTCTTGCTGTTCTCAAGCAGAACCGTATGTCGATTGGGTGGCCACCGATACAGTTCGCCGAGTGGATGGGCAGGTCACGATGAGCGTGCTCGTCTTTATGCGACAGAGAGGCCTTGCCAGAAGGTTGCCACAGCGCCTCGTTGTTCCAGTCCAGCTCAGAGGCTAGGGGTGCGGAACTGCACAGAGTACTGACCCACCGTAGGAGTGACCTGACGGGAGACGGAGCAGAGCTGCAGCTGCGGAGGAGTTGCGGCAGGTTCCTCGAGACGGTGCGGATACCCCCTGATAGGAAAGCTGTGGGGAGATTCGCTGTCAGAGGATATCCTCGGTCCCAATATGCGGAGTTTCCCCCCAGGCCAGGCTTCGACGCGTTAGGTAGGCGCTAATTATGAGGCCACCTTAGCCCGCTTGGTTGGGGAATTGATGCCCCAATCTCCATATCAATGTGATTGAGCATTGACCGATAAAGCCCCTGCACTTCTTTGGGTCTCCATCATAGTGAAGGCTGAGCGGGGATAGTGCAGAGAAGGTCCCTGTGCTGGAAACAGGTGGAGCCATGGTGCAGGAAAATGTGGAGCTTGTGTTGGCTGGAGCAGCAGCAGGCAGAGGTATGAACATGGCACGACTCAAAAGTTCTGCATCTGGGGCGAGCATGGTCAATAGCTGGCCTCTGATGTGCTCGGCCGTCGATGCTCGTTCCCGGAGTTCGGGGCAGAGGATACCCCCCCCCCCCCTCCCCCTTTGGCGGGGACATCCATGGCAGGTTGTACTGTAAGGGTTAGGTGGATTCGCTGGACCTACCCGCAAAGCGTTGATAGTTAAGCCGCCAGGGAGGGAAGTCTCTTAAGTAGCCCACCGGTATTCACCAGAGCGCGCGCAAAGTGGGATGGACTTGCTTTGGGGGCAGTGAGGTACCAGGGTCACTACCTCTGATGTGACTTGCTTGTGAGGCGGACGTGGGTAAATGTGTGGTACTGAGTCGTGAGTCCTGAGAGACAGTAGTTGGGGACTCGCAGGCAGGAGGTCAGGGAGGCGGGCAGAGGTCGTGAGTCAGAGACGGGCAAACGGTCAGGGCCGGCGGCAGAAACAGGCAAGGTCAGGAATAACGTAGTGGAAGGACTGGTTACACGGGGTAGTCAGACTGGACGTTCCAAACACTCTAAACAAGGCAAACACACCCCCCCAACAATCTGGCAGAGTGAGCTGGGGGCGTATTCCTTATATAGGACCAGCGCAACCGGCAATTGACCAATTATCGGCGTACTGGCCCTTTAAATCCAGACAGCAGTTCGCGGCGCACCCTAGGGAGTGGGTACGCGCGCAGGGCCTGGGACAGGGCAGGAGCAGCGTACAGCTCTGGAGCGTGGATGGGATTATGGTATGTGCTGGTGCCGGACCTCGGTGGCAGGGGGATGTCGCGTTAGCGTGCAGGGGGGCGGCGCGGGGGGCAACGGCACCCGCGCCAGCCCCCATGACAAAAATCTAAGATAAGGAAGGGTGGAGGTCCCTGTTTTGGACTCTCATCTGGCAGATGGAAGTAATGGCTACAAAGAGTATCTGTAATGCACTTATATGTATTACACAGGCAACCTATTGATTATCAATGGGTATTGCTGTAATATGAAAGAGGTTTTCCAGACTTTTACAACCTCCCTCTATGATAATATAATATCATAGAAAATTACCCCATACTTATCTCTAGCATCACCACATTCAGCGTTGCCAGAGCCCCAGTGCCCCCTGTCATGCCATGGTCACTCGCTGGATGATGTCAACGTTCATGGATCACTTGATGCTGCACAGAGGGTCTGTGATGGCTGCAGCATCATTGTAATCATGACAGCTCATGGTCGGGACACTTTCTATGTTATTTTTTCCTCCATCAATGAGGGACCTGGGGATTGTGGCGTGGGGGAGAGGCTCTGTAATGTGAGTATGATGGTATGGGGTAATTTTCTATGTAAGCACTGTGGGAAGTGGTAGGAGGTTTTTAACCTATTAAGGGACCAAGCAATTTTTTTTCATTTTGTTCTCATCGCATTGCAAGAGCCATAAACTATTTTATTTTCCCTGTTATCGTATCCATAGGAGGGGCTTGTTTTTTTTAAGGCAGGCTTTTTTAATGGCACAATTTTGGGGTACATATAACTTATTAACGCTTTCAGCGAGGACTGGAAAAAAAGCCAGTCAAAAGACAGTCACCACTGTATTTTTTGCATTTTAAAGGGAACCTGTCATCTAGTTTATGCCCCTCTTGCTGTGGACAGAACAAGCTAGTGTCAGACCTGCTGTTTCCAGCGCTGTGCCCCTTATTCTGCAAGATGCAGGAGTTTTAGAGCCAGAAAAGAATCATAAGAAGAGTCTGATTTTTTTCATGGCCCGTCCACCTGAGGCTAGCCCCGCCCACCTCACAACCGACTAACCTATTACTTTGAACAGGTAGAACCATGTGAATAATTGCCAGATGGGCGTGGCTAGCCTTTGGTGGGTGGGGCTAGCCTTTGGTGGGCGGGGCTAGTCTTTGGTGGGCGCTGGAAACAGCATGTCTGACACTACCTTGTGCTGTCCTCAGCAGAGAGCATAATCTATGTGACAGGTTTCCCTTTAATTTCACACCATTCGCCATATGATAAACAGACTGTGATAACTTTACCCTATGGGTCAGCACGATTGTAGAAATATCCCAATTATATAGTTTTTTCAAAATGTTTCACTTTTGCACAAGAAAAACACTTTTTAAATAAAAGTGCTGGTTTGTACGTCTCCGTATTCTAAGACCTATAACATTTTAATGTTTCATTTAATAGCTCTGTGTCAGGATTTGTTTTTCCAGGACAAATTTTAGTTCTTATTGGCACCACTTTGGGGTATATAAGACTATTTGATCACTTTCTAATATGTTTTTAGGAAGAAAATTTGCAAAAAAAAATTCAATTTCGACATTGTTTTAAAAAAAAATTTTTTTTTTATGCAGTTCATCCTGTAAGATAAATAATGTGATCATTTTATTCCTCGGGTCGTTGCGGCTGCAGGGATCCCAAGTATGTACAGATTTTGTTTATTCTATTCATTTTCTATGGCTAGGGATTTTGTTAGGCTATGTTCACACCATGTACTGCGGCGCATACAGTACGCGCTGCAGTACATCGTGAGTCTCGGGAACTCGCGCTGATCAGAGCGTGCTCCCGCGGCACGGTGGGGCCGGAAGCCCGCCAGCCCCATAGACATGCATTATCTCCCTTATCTCCCCGATCATATTGTACGAGCGGGGAGAGGAGGCGTAATCCATAGTTCTCTATTAGAACTATGGATTACCATAATTTTGGCGCGTATTTCGCCCATATTAGAGCGCAAATAAGTGGCAAAATGCGCGGCAAAATTACTCTGTATGAACATACCCCTAGAGAAAAATGCTGATTGTTTTTTTATCTTACTTTTGAATACAATGGTTTCCCATATGAAGCACCTATCGCATTGACACCTCTGTACATATGAATGATAGAGGTTGAAAAGGGACTGGCGCTAGACTGAAGCTGGTAAGGGTGCGTTCACGCTGCAAAGACATTTTCCGACCGGTATTTTGTCTTTCTTGGCACGTAGCCGGGCGGCTTTTGTCCACGGTTTGTGGATTCAAGCCGCGCTCCTTCACATTGAATGTTCTGTTCTGCTAAAATCATGCAGAAGAATGAACCCGTTCTAAGCTTTTTGTTTCGCCGGTGGTGTCAAAAATACACCGGGGGAAATCCGTGCCTGCGTGAACTACTGCACTAATTTTCATTTAAATCAAGTAAAAGGTCTGACAGCCGCTTTTACCAAAAATCCGAAAACCATCTGTAAATCGACTGAAAACTGTTGCTGTGGTAAGGTCCTACAAGAAGAGGCTGAACATAGAGTAAGGAGTCTCTCAGGAGTCATGTCACCAGTATCAGGGCTGCCGATAGGGGGGTACAAAAAAAACCAAGTATACCGGGCCTGGCCAGACTATGAGGCAAGGGGGGGGGACCGCGGGCCACCAGGCTCCGCCCCCTTGCTCCCCGTGAATGGAAGGGAGAGCAGACCAAGGCCTGCTCTCCCTACCATTTCAATAGATAGAGTGTAAGAGCCCGGTGGGAGTGGGGGCCGCGCTGCTGTGCACAGTGTCACTTACTTCAGCTTGCAGGCAGCCTCCTGTGCACGGAGCAGTCGGCCCTTCCCCCTGGCATATGTGAGGCAGCACTCGGGACCCCTGGCGTATGTGGGGCTGCACTTGGGGCCCCTGGGGTTCGTGGGGCCGCACTCGGGGACCCTGGCGTTCGTGGGGCCCCACTCGGGGCCTCTGGCGTTTGTGGGGTCCCACTAAGGGGACCCTAAGATTTTTTGGGGGGGTGGGGTGTTGAGCATGGGAGACCCCACAATCCCAAGGCCTTGAGCTGGGCCCACAAATCTTAGGAGCCTTGAAAAAAAAACGGGGCCCTGCAAATTCCTTGGGTCTTGATTGGGGCACCAAATCTCAGGGGTTTGATCAGGGCCCTGCGCGCCGCTCATAGCACCCCTGGGATTTGTGGGGTCCCCTCACCAGACCTGTGAGGCCCCGCTCAAGGCCACTCGCCAGACCTGTGGGGAGAGGAGGCCCTTGCATGGGCCCCATACAGCGTGGGGAGGTAGGGAAACTTGAGGGGGGCCCTACTCAAGTTCTCCCTCTACCAACTGGTGGGACCTAATTCCTGGGCTACCTACCTACGACGGGCCCACTATCTACCTACCTACTAGGGGACCCTATAAATATTTAGACAGTGCACCAAAGGGTAATTCATTTCACTAATTGGGGCACTATGATGGGGAGTTGTTACATGGTGGGCACCGATGGGATTATGATAAAATGACGAGTGTCAGTTGTTTGTGTTGTAAATTCTGCAGGGACGAGTCATGGCCGGGAGAAGTCCTCATGGTGGCCAGGACCGGATGGAGAAGAAAATGTAAAGAAAGCGATTAATCAGATGTCACCTGTGAGTCACTAAATGTAACTGCTCTGTATTAACTTATATCTGCCACATGTAGGAAAACTGTCTAGATGTAGGACTTTCTTTGTTGCCCACAGCAACCAATCAGGGCTCATAACAACCAATCAGAGCGCCCCTTTCATTTCATATGGTGCTCTGAAAAAATGAAAGGGGCGCTCTGATTGGTTGCTATAGCCTCTGATTGGTTGCTATGAGCTCTGATTGGTTGCTATAGCCTCTGATTGGTTGCTGTGGGCAACAAAGTGAGATTTAAGCCTAGACAGGTTTCATACATGTCCCCCTATATTTTCACTGTATGGTGGTAATATTGGTGTTATTGTATTGGATTATATTCAGTAACAGTATTGTGGCATTATTCTGCATCTTTATGGTGGAGTTATGTGGTGTAGTTGCAGTATTACTTCATCTTTGTATATTGTTGTTATTTGTAATATAGGCCTTAGTATACTGGTTTAGTCAGTAACATTATAGTGGTATTAGTCACCATATGTAGTGATATATGGCGGTATTATTTGGTCTTTTGTTTGGTTTTATTGGTCTTGGTATGCTGGTTTGGTCAGTAACATTATAGTGGTGACGTGGTGATCATGCAGTGGTATTTGCTGGCCCTTGTATACATATTGATCCACAAAATATAAACTGTATGTTGTATAATTCAGAAAGAACTAAATCCCAAAACAATGGTGCAATTGCATTTTTTTTTTCTGGGGTTGAGTGACAGGGTTGCTGCGCGGGGTTGGCTGGGGGCGGGGCTCTGGGGGGTTGGCTGGGGGCGGGGTTGACAGGGGGCCCAGGCGCTTTAGCTGTAGGGGGCCCTGAAATTTCTGATGGCGGCCCTGACCAGTATTCCAGCAAAGGTGTTAGATTACACCGGGGAACACTCAGTTTGGTGCCTTAAAAGGTGGAACCGTGTGTGAGTATATTTGGGGTGCTGATTCTGGAAATGACACCTGTTTTCCCCTATATGCTCTAGTTTTGGAGATCCAGCACTGCCACCTTACCAAGTATCTGCTGCTGAATGTAGTGGCCACTGAGGATTGTACTAAAGAAATGTTGGAAATGTGAGACAGAAAAGACAAACATTTAGGGCGACATGTATGATATTTGCCGCCCAGAGGCCAATTTTTTCTTGCGCACATTAGTAGTGTAGAATGTGCCTAAATCTATGAACCTTGATCTACTGCGGGTCATTGATTTGGCACTTTCTAGATACAAAGCGACAACTCAAGCTCAGGTAAACTCCTTGTAACTTGGTCTACCTGTTCCAGCAGTAATGCGCCTGGATTTGCCGTCCTCCAGTCATGAATGTGTAGAATCATACGGTTGTGGCGTGACGCCTCCAGAACACCCCCACATCATGGGTGCATTACGAAGTGCCGCAGGTGCCTCATAATGTGCAAATTTTGGAATACGCCTGCTCAAAAATCGAGCGCACATTTGTAGTTTTAAAAGAGTCTGGTTTTTTCTTTCACCCCACTGTAAAAAAAACTATAGAATTTCCTCCCTCAAAATGTATGAACATGGGATTAAGCACGGGTTTAAAACACTTTTTAATGCCCCAAAAATTTAAAAGGGTGTCGAAACCACATTCATAAAAATTAGACACCTTATATTTTTTTGACGCCAAACCAAAATAGACCAGGGAAAAGGGTTTGGGTGCCTAAAGCCAGATTTTTTTGTAGGCTCTACACTGCCCTGTAATTTTTACCTGCAGAAAAACCCAGACCGGGAAAAAGGTTTGGTGCCTGAGCCAGCCCCTTGGGTTTTGGCTCTACACTGCCCTGAAATGTTTTAAAACCCTGCAGAAAAACAAAACCAGGGAAAAGGGTGGTGCCTGGGGCCAAACCCCTTGTGGTATTGACTCTACACTCCCCGGGTATGTATGCCCCGCGGGAAGAACAGCCAACGCAGGGAAAAGGGTGGTCCCTTTTGGGGCCAATTTGTGGTATTGGTTTAAAAACACTTTCCCTGTATGTAACCTGCAAAGAAAAAACCCAAAGGGTAGAGGTGGTGCCTGACCCAAAATTTTGGGTGGTATTGGCTTTTAAAACGCCCGGGTTATGACCTGCAAAAAAACAAAACCAGGGAAAAGGGTGGGGGCCAGAGGCCAAAACTTGCAGAAGAACAGCTTTACTTTCTGCCCCATTCTACACCCCTTTAAAAGGGGTTTTAGTACGGCCCGCACCCAGTTCAAACTTTTTGCCCGTAAAAAAACATTGCAAACAAAAAACCCTGAATGTGCAAGAGCAAATTCAGTTTTTGTTTTATCTGCTCTACATATTTATGACCAATTAATCACAAGCACAAGGGAGAATCAAAGTAATAAACATCCGGGAAAAATAGAGCTGCTAGAACAAAAAAGGATGGGATTTTCCCGGGCCCCCCGGGTCAGCGCTCAGAATCCAGAATAAGGTCAAAACAGGGAGACAAAAAAAAACCCCAAAAAGCCCTCCATTTATAAATTTTAAAAAAATTTCAATCATCATAGATTTTGACAAAAAAAAAAAAAAAAAACAATAAAAAAATTTGTCGTAGTCAAATCACTAGATGGGAGAAATTTTCATAGTTAAAATAGTTACATATTTTGTAGGTTGAAAGAAAACACATGTTTCCCTCGGGGTTCAACCAAGGGGGGGGAAAAAATTGGGGGAGGGGGGAGAGACAAGGACCTTTTAAAGCCCAAAGGCCCCCCCACTGGGTTTAAGCCCCAAAACCCCCAAGGGAAGAACCAACCCGCCCCATATAGACCTATATCGACCCCAGAGCCCCACCGGCCAGGGTCCCGAATTTTACCTAGCTACGTAACCCTTTAAAAT
>JAODAL010060486.1:0-20868 GCA_025379985.1 Phyllomedusa bahiana | reverse complement strand
GGGGGGTAAAGCACCATGAGATGCTGTCCTGGCATCACTTGGGGCAGAGGGACCACATTGTAGCTCAGCTTTGAAGGAAAGCTGATTGTGCTGTCACCTAGCTTAGGAGATCCAAAGCTGAAGGATACCCCATCCCTTATCAACTTTCCTCCAAAGCTGTTACACAGATATGACAAGGGGGTGGGACTTTGTGCAAAGAGGTTGTGTCATGTGAAATAGGGGGTGTGGCCCACTCAAACCATCAAGGTGGCATACTGCAATTCAAAATCTCCCTGAAGGCCACTTCCAAAACTTGGCAAGTATGCCCTTACTGGGAGAAAGGCAGAAAAAAAGAGGCAGAAAGAAAGAGTCATGTGCAGTATCTGCCGTCTTGTACAGATGCTATAGGGTGGGTCCAATAATTTACTTCACTGATGAGCTCCAGAAATCAACTCGACTGGTGTGCCCCAAGAATCAACTCCCCCTGTGGACCTGTGAGATTGCCGCAGGCCACTAGATGGATCCATTGTGGATGGATGCTGGGTGTAGTAGTGCAGTGGTTGTAGTGTGGGGCACTGGCGCTTAATAACAGCAGACAACACAGTTTCTCCAGGAAAACCTCAGATTTTACTCACGTTTCTCTTCTTGGGGATGTTCCATAAACATGGACAGCACGGCACTTGTCTCTATAGCACATCTCAGACCCCCTCCCTCTTGACACTCCTCAACTCCCTTCTGGTTCCGACCCAGTCCAGCTGTGCAAGGTGCTGGCACCTGGTGACTCAGGTCACTCTGTCCACACACTGGGGTCCCCAGACTCTTCCGGCAATCCCCCAAACTGCCCATCTGTGCCACTGTGAGTTGTCTGCCTCTCTTTTGTGTCCACTCCACCTGGGTATCTTCTCTCTGTCTCTCTAAGCCTGCTCAGCCTCAGGTACTGCAGTGAGTAGGGCTGTTCTTTTCTGCCCCAGCCTTCCCTATATACAGCTGGCTTAATTGACAGAGGGTTGTCCACTAACTACTGCTTTAAACTGGAGCCACTTGAACCAAACTCAGAACATAACCATAACTAACTCCAGAGCTAACAGGCTCTACCATATAACTGTGTACATGACCTTCAGCTCCACCCCCATCACCTCTCCTGATTGGCTGCACTATCTCCCTAACAGCCCCAGCTCTCTTTCTCTAACCGCTCTGCTGTTAACTCCTTCACCTAAGTATTCAAAACCTCTATACGTTTTCCATACTAGACTACTATCACTGTACATATACAATATAAACATGTATTCCCATGCTATTACTGATAAAACAAGAACCTACTTGTTCCCCTTCTGTTCAGGACCCTAGATTCAGCTCCACTGGTCGACCCCAGGAGTCTACTCCACTGGTAGGCCCCCAGAATCAATTCAACTGGTAGGCTCCAAGAATTATCTCCACTGGTGGGTCCCAAGCATCAACTCCACTGGTGGCCCAAGAATCAACTCAACTTGTGGGCTTCAAGAATCAACTCCACTGGTGGCCCCAAGAATCATCTCAACTGGTGGGCTCCAAGAATCAACTCCACTGGCGGGCCCCAAATAATCAACTTCACTTGTGGGCCTCAGGAATCATCTCCACTGGTGGGACTCAAGAATCAACTCCCCTGGTGGGCCCCAAGAATCAACTCCACTGGCGGGCCTCAAATAATCAACTTCACTTGTGGGCTTCAGGAATCATCTCCACTGGTGGCCTCAGGAATCAACTCCATTGGTGGGCCCCAAAAACCCACATCACTGGTGGGCTCCAAGAATCATCTCCACTGGTGGCTCAAGAATCACTCCACGGTGGGCCCCAAGAATCAATCCACTGGTGGGCCCCAAGAATCAACTCCATGGTGGGCCCCAAGAATCAACTCCACTGGTGGGCTCCAAGAAACATCTCCACTGGTAGGCCTCAAGAATCAACCCCACTAGTGGCCCCAAGACTCATCCCCACTGGTGGGCCCAAGAATCAACTCCACTGGTGGCCCCAAGAATCAACTCCACTGGTTGAAGCTTGATCAAACTGTGCACTAAATGGCTTAATTTTGCGTATGAATAAAGCACAGCCGTAAATTTCCCTGTAGTTCACATAGGGTGAGTTTTCTGCTGTACTTTAAGCCCAAAAGAATGTATGAACAGGTGCTCTCCAAACTTTGGTGTAATAAGTGCCTCGGTACTGCACCAAAGACACTTTTTAACCCCTTACTGATATGGGACATATAGATACAGCTCCCCCACGCCGTTTAGCCCCTTACTGACATGGGACATATAGATACAGCTCCCCCACGCCGTTTAGCCCCTTACTGACATGGGACATATAGATACAGCTCCCCCACGCCGTTTAACCCCTTAGACGTCTAAATCAATGAGAAACTGTGCCGGACACCGTTCCTCACTGCGAACGGGGCATCAGCGGCGAGATCGCTGTGACCCGATCGCTGACCATGGCAGCTGGAAGCCTTGTGAAGTCTTCCATCACTGCCATGTTTCCAATTTCCCAACTTCAGGCCCCAGGCAGGAAGTAGGGAAACCGCCATCTTTGTACACCATAATGCATTATCTATACAGTGCATTAGGCTGTAGAAATTATTGCGCCCAAGTGGTGAAGCACCTTAGGAGGACTCAAAGTTAAAGTAAAAAAAAAAAGTTCCCCATACCTGGTATCGCCGCGTCCGTAAAAATCCTATTTATAAAAATATAACCTCATCTATTTCATACGCTGAACATTGTAGATGAAAAAAATTCCAAACGCCAAATTTGAAGGTTTTTTTTCATTTCACATCGCATTAAAATTGGAGTGAAATTGATCAAAAAAGTCACATGTTTTCCAAACTGCTAGCAATAAAAAGTGCACTTCAGCCCGCAAAAACATAAAGACCTTTCTCCAGAATCCCGGTCACTATAACTTGTTATATTAGTAAACACTAGAAATGTATCCACCCCCTTCCCCAAAACCCCCGGGGGTCTTTTTATCTTGTTTTTTACTACATTCTAGAAATTATCCGGACCTTCTCCAGAACCCCGGCCCACATATCTTGTTAAATTATTCATTTTTGAAATGTATCCGCCCCTTCTCCAAAATTTCCGGGTTTAAATATAATTTTTTTGGGGGTTATATTATTAAATCTAAAATGTACCCAAGCCCCTTCCCAAAACCCCGGTAAATTACTTGTTATATTATTACATCTAAAAATGTATCCGGGCCCTTTTTCCCAAATCCGGGTTTCTATAATTGAAATTATTATTAAAATCTAGAAAGGGTTACCCAACCCCTTCCCCAGAACCCCGGTCACTTTACTTTTATAAAATTACATCTGGGAAATGTATCCAGACCCTTCTCCAAAATTTCCTGGTAACTATAACTTTTTTATATTATTACATCAAGAAATGTCCCCAACCCTTCCCCAGTTTCCTGGTCACTATAACTTTTTAATTTTAAATTACATTTTGAAATGTATCCAGACCCTTTCCAAAAATCCCAGTCATATAACTTTTTAAAATTATTACATCTAGAAATGTACCCAAACCCCTTCCCCAAAACCCGGTCACTTTAACTTGTTCATTTTTACCCCTAGAAATGTCCCCCGGGGACCTTCCCAAAATTTCCGGGCCACTAAAAAAACTTTTTTTATATTTTTAAAAACCCCTTAGAAATGTCTCCAAAACCCTTCTCCAAACCCTGGCACTATAACTTGTTATATTTTTACATCTAGAAATGTATCCAGCCCTTCCCAAACCCGGGTCACTATAACTTGTTCTTTTTTTTTAAAATTAGAAATGCTCCAAAACCCTTCTTCCCCAGAACCCTGGTAAATAAAATTTTGTTATATTTTTTACATTTTAAAAAATTGTTTTCCAAAACCCTTCTCCAAAATTTCCCGGCACAAAAAAACTTTTTTAAAATAATTACATCAAGAATGTATCCAGACCCTTCCCAAAAATTCCCGGTAACTATAATTTGTTTATTATTACATTTTGAAATGTATCCAGCCCCTTCTCCAAAACCCCCGGTCCTAAAACCTTGTTATTTATTACACTAAAAAATGTATCCGGGCCCCCTTCCCCAAAATCCCAGTCACTAAACTTTTCTATTTTTTCATTAGAAATTTTTCCCAACCCCTTCCCCGGGAATCCCTGTCACTGAATTTTTTTAAATTAAATTACATTAGAAATGTATCCAGCCCCTTCCCCAAACCCGGGTTTCACTATAACTTTTTTTTAATTAGTAAAAACTAAAAAAAAAAAAAAAAAATGTATCCAGACCCTTTTCCAGAACCCGGGGTCACTTTTAACTTGTTATATTATTACTTTCAAAAAAAGTTCCGGGCCCCTTTTCTCCCGAATCCTGGCCCCACTAAACCCTTGTTTTATTAGAAACATAGAAATGAAAATCCGACCCTTCACCAAACCCTTTGGTCACTAAAAACTTGTTATATTTTTAATTTCTAAAAATTTTATCCCGACCCTTCCCCAAAATTTCCGGGTAAACTAAAACTTGTTATATTTTTAAAAACTAAAAATGTATCCAAACCCTCCAGAACCCCGGTCACTATAATTTTTAAAATTTTAAATTAGATCAAGAAATGTACCCGGGCCCCCTTCCCCAGAACCCCGGGGTTCACTATAACTTGTTATTTTTTTAAAAACCCATAGAAATTTTTCCCCAGCCCCCTTCTCCGGGAATCCCGGTAACTAAACTTGTTTATATTAGTAAAAAAATAGAAATGTACCCAAACCCCTCCTCCAAAATCCTGGTCACTATATCTTGTTATTTTATTAGATCTTAAAGGGATCCAGACCCTTCTCCAAAAATCCCAGTCATTTAAAACCTGTTATTTTATTGCATCTAGAAAATGTATCCAGCCCCTTTTCCCCAAATCCTGGTATTTAAACTTTTTATTTTATTACTTCTAAAAAATTTATCCAAAACCCTTCTCCAAAATCCTGGCACTATAACTTTTTTATTTTTTACTTTTTAAAAAATTACCAGACCCTTCTCCAAATCCTGGTCATATAACTTTTTAAAATTAGTAAACACTAGAAATGTATCCAACCCTTCTCCAAAATCCCGGTCACTAAAAAAAAAAAAAAAAAAAAAAAAAAAAAAAAAAACTTTTTGGTTAAAAAAAAAAAAAAAATTAAAAAAAATTAAAAAAAAAAAAAAAAAAAAAAAAAAAAACTTTTTTTTTTTTCAAAAAAAAAAAAAAAAAAAAAAAAAAAAAGAAATTTTTGGTTCCAGCCCCCTTCTCCAAAAACCCCGGGTTCACTTTTAACTTGTTATATGTTTACATTAGAAATTTTCCAAAACCCTTCTCCAGAACCCTGGTCATATAACTTTTTTTAAAAAATTTTTAACTTTCTAGAAATGTTCCGACCCTTCTCCAGAATCCTGGCACAATAACTTGTTTTATTATTACATTTAAATGAAACCCAGACCCTTCTCCGAATCCTGGTCACTATAATTGTTATATTATTACATTAGAAAGTACCCCGCCCCCTTCTCCAAAACCCCGGGTAACAAATAATTTGTTATATTATTTTATCTAGAAATGTCTCCGCCCCTTCCCCAAAATTTCCGGGTCACTTTAACTTGTTATATTATTAAATCTAAAATTTTATCCAAAACCCTTTTTCCGGGAATCCCGCCCACTATAACTTTTTTATTATTACATCTAGAAATGAAATTCCAAAACCCTTCTCCAAACCCCGGGTCACTTTTAACTTGTTCTTTTAATTCCATCTAAAAAATGTATCCAGCCCCTTTCTCCAGAATCCCTGCCCACTGTAACTTTTTTTTATTATTCATCTAGAAATGTACCCAAAACCCTTCTCCAAAATCCTGGTCACTAAAACTTGTTATTTTAGTAAACACTTGAAATTACCCAACCCCCCTTCTCCAGAATCCTGGTCATTATATCTTGTTCTATTATTATATCTAGAAATTCCCCCGCCCCTTCTCCAGAACCCCCGGTCACTATAACTTGTTTTTTAAATTCATCGGGAAATTGTCCCCCCGGCCCCCTTCCCTCCAGAATCCTGGTAAACTTAACTTTTTTATATTAAAAACCCCCCCCTAGAAATGAAATCCAGCCCCTTTTCTCCAGAACCCCCGTCACTATAACTTGTTATATTATTAAAATTTAAAAAATATCCCCCTTTCCCTCCAAAATTTCCCCTGGTCACTAAAAACTTTTTAATATTATTAAAATCTAAAATGTATCCAGCCCCTTTTCCAAATCCCGGTCACAAAACTTGTTATATAAATTACTTTCTAGAAAGGTCTCCAGCCCCTTCCCCAAATCCTGGTCCTAAAACATTTTTCTATTATTACATCTAAAAAATTCCCAAACCCCTTCTCCAAAAATCCCGGGCACTAATAACCTTTATTAGGCTTTTAGGTTTCCCAAGCTCCCATGTTAACTGTACCAGGGCCATCATCTCATCACTTAAAGGGGGGAGGGCAAAGCAGCCAACCCGAGCAAGGAAGGGGACCCGCCGAAACATCTAAAGGGTTAAGCACGGGAAAACCCGGGGGCCGGCTGGAGGGGTGTCGTTTCGTATTCACAGGGTTTAACCCACCCCCTAGGGAGCGGGCCCTTCAGCTCATTACCAGCATGATGTCGTCTCCTTTCTGTAATGTGTTTAATTATATATGTCAATAACATTGTATTTCTGTGGATGACGATTGCTCTATTTAGTTACACGCAGGAAGAATCTAGTTGATGTAACCTATAACCCTTGTAGTTACGTCCATCTGATGCTCCTCTTATCTGGTCGAGCATGCTCAGTTCGTACTGCCTGTGGGGGCGTGGCTTAGAAATCAGGTAGCAGGTAGTTCAGTTGAGAAATAGTCATGTGACCAACATGAAGTCCCGCCCACTAACTGGACAAGCCGATGAGTGGAGTGGAGGAGTGAGACGTAGGGCAAGGACCAAAGGTAACGTGAGGGTTGTTTCTCTCTGACTCTTATATCATGAATCTCCTTACTGACATATGACATATGGGCACCCGCTGAGTCCCCTCCATAGGCAGCAGGTGCCGGATGTTAATTACACCCACAGGTAGCAGCAGGGATCGGACCTATACAGTATGATGATTGGCACCTGCTGAATATCTCAACTGCGCTCATTATTTGAGAATTTGCAAACCCCTAGGGACTATCTACAATTTCTTAATTCATGAAGGAACCCTTAGAGATTATTTCCAATTTGTTGACTCGTGAAGTAAACCCTACAGATCACCTACAGTATGTAAATTCATGAAGGAACCCCTAGCGCTTACCTTCCGGGCTTGGAGTGGCCCACAGGGTGCGCCCCTGGGCCTGGTAGGTTCCTGGACTGCTGAGAGAAAGGCAGAAAAAAAAGAGGCAAAGTGGAAGAGTCATGTGCAGTAGCTGTAAGGTGGGTCCTAAGAATAAACTCCATTGGTGGCCCCAAGACTCCACTTTACTGACGGGCCCCCAAAATCACCTCCTATGGTGGGTCTCTATTAATCAACCCCACTGGTGGAGCCCCAAGAATCATCTCCACTGGTGGGCCCCAAGAATCACCTACACTGATGGGCCCAAAAATAATTTCTACTGGTGTGGCCCCAAGAATCATCTCCACTGGTGAGCCCCAAGAATTAACTCCATTGGTGGGCCCAGGAATCATCTCCACTGGTGGGCCCCAAGAATTAACTCCATTGGTGGGCCCAAGAATCATCTCCACTGGTGAGCCTCAAGAATTAACTCCACTGGTAGGCCCCAAGAATCATCTCCACTGGTGAGCCCCAAGAATTAATTCCATTGGTGGGCCTAAGAATCCTCTCCACTGGTGAGCCCCAAGAATCAACTCCACTGATTGGCCCTAAAAATCAACTCTACGGATCGGCCCCAAGAATCATCTCCACTGTTGGGCCCCAAGAATCGGCTCCAATGGTGGCCCCAAGAATCATCTCCACTGATGGGCCCCAAGAATCGGCTCCAATGGTGGCCACAAGAATCATCTCCACTGATGGGCCCCAAGAATCACCTCCACTGTTGGACCCCAAGAATCAACTCTCCTGGTGGCCCCAAGAATCAACTGCACTGGTGGCCCCAAGAATCGGGTTCACTGGTGGGCGCCAGGAACCCCAGTCCAACACTGTCAAATACAATCTATTGATTGCAAGGGATCCCTAGGATTTCCCTTTATGGTGTGTTTGGTTGGCCCCAAATAAAGTTAACCCAAATACCTAGGGAAGCCCAGATTAGTACATGGTTTTTACCCTTCATGAACACAATGGAGGAGAGAGTGCCGCCCAATGAGGCATGAGTGTCTTCTCATCTGGAAATGTTTTTTTTCGGGTTTTTGGCCCTTGTCTGGGCACCCCCCATCCTCTAAAAGGGTTTGGGTGAAACCCTTTCAAAGAGAAAAAGGGTCTTACTACATCTCTCCTGCTGTGGCCACTTCCTTGGAGCTTTATCACCCCAGACCCCTGTTGATAGGGGGGATTTTCCAGTTTGTCACTATCCCTGGAAACAGTTGTCCCCAACAAAAAAAAACTGCTTTCAGATGGACACCACTATGGTGGTCACTGATTCCCCTTTAAAGGGGGCCCCCAATACCCCCATCCGGGAAACCACGTCCAAGGGGACCAAGGATTTGGTAATCCAAAGCAATACATGTAAGAATAGATGGTGTCCCAAAGGGGAAAGGGTATTTTTCCCCAAATTTCAATTGGCGGGGAGGGGAAGGGCTGTTTACATTTTGGGTCCATGGGTTTGGGGACTTCATACTTTGGGCCCAAATTCCTCGGGAAAAAACCCCAAAAATTTTTTTGGGGCAACTTCCCCTCCCACAAAACTTCTAACAACAGTTGATTTTGGTGGAGAAGCCTTTGATCTTCAGACCTATAGGATTATACAGCAGACATTTTTATGGCCTTTGGGGAGGCCTGGGGTTGCCCAATGCCTCTCACACCCCCCCAATTTTTCCCCTAGGGTTCCCAAAGGTTCCCAACCCCCCTAATGAGTTGTGCTGCGGGAAACCCCCAGGTCTGGTTTATGTTTTTTGGATCCAAAATGCCCAAAAATAAGGGTTTTGGGATGAAAGGGCCCCCGGGGAAAAAGAATCTAAGGAGTCCCCTGTTTTCCACCCTTTCACCCATTATTTAAGGGGTCTGAACTATACTGCAGGGAAATGTGGGGGCAAAAGGGGGTCAGGTAAAAAAATGTAGCGGGTGACAACCCGGGAAGGCCCCCAAGGAAGCAAATACAAAATAAAAGGGGTAAACCGGGCAGAAGGTCAAGACAAGCGGGCTTTCAACCCATATATGGGTCACCAGGCAAAAAGGTCGGGGAAACACCCCATACAATCATAAAAGGGTCCCCCAGGCAAAGGAAAAGGCAAGCAGCATACAATCATATATGGGTAACCGGGCAAAAGGGTCGGGGCAAGCAGCATAAAAATCATATATGGGTCCCCCAGGCAGAAGGTCGGGGAAAGGGCAGTATACAATAATATATGGGTCCCCAAGGCAGAAGGGGTCGAGCAGACAGCATAAAATAATTTTTGGGGGTCACCAGGAAAAAGGTGGGGAAAGCAGCATAAAATTTCATTAGGGGTCACCGGGCAGAATTTTCAGGGCGGGTTTAAGTACAATCATATATGGGTCCGGGCAGAAGGTCGGGGAAAGCAGCAAAACAATCTTTTAAATTGGTAACCAGGCAGAAGGTCAGGGCAAGCAGCATACAATCTTATATTGGTCACCAGGCAGAAGGTCAGGGCAACATTATAAATATTTTTGGGGGCCCCCAGGCAAAAAGGCCCAGGGCAAGCGTATACAATCATAAATGGGTCACCAGGCAAAAAGGTCAGGGCGGGTTTTATTTTAAAAAATTCATATATGGGTCCCCAAAGGCAGAAGGTAAGGGAAACCCCAATTTTTACAATCATATAGGGGTCCCCAAAGGCGGGAGGTCAGGGCAAGCAAAAATAAAATTTCATAATGGGCCCTTGGGCAGGAGGCCCGGGGGCAAGCGGGCGTAAAATTCATATATGGGTCACCGGGCAAAGGTCAGGGCAAGCAGAAAACAATCAATAAAAATTGGGTCCCCCGGCCAAGAAGGCCCGGGGCCCAAGGGATTTTACAATCAATATGGGGTCACCAGGCAGAAGGTCGGGAAAGGGCGGGTTAAAAAACCAACAAATGGGCCCCCGGGCAGAAGGTCGGGGAAAGGGTTATGTAAAAAACCATATATGGGGACCAGGCAAAAGGGGCCCCCAGGGCAAGCAGCTTTACAATCAATATGGGTCCCCAAGGTAGAAGGCCCGGGGCAAGCACGCCCCCAGTCTTTATATGGGTAAACCAGGCAGGAGGTCAGGGCAAGCAGTATACAATCTTATATGGGTCACCGGGCGGGGAGGTCAGGGCAAGCAGTATACAATCATATCGGGGTTCCCCCGGGCCCAGAAGGCCCAGGGAAAAGCAGTATACAATCTTTAAAAGGGTAAAACCAGGCAGAAGGTTAAAGGGCAAGCATTTGAAACAATTTTTTGGGGCACCGGGCAAAAGGGGTCCAGGGCAAGCAGCTTACAATCTTTTAATTGGTAAACCAGGCAAAAAGGGTCGGGGGCAACCCAGTATCCCAATCTTATATGGGTCCCAGGCAGAAGGTCGGGCAAGAAACATCCCTTTCTTTATAGGGGTCCCCAAAGGGGGAAAGGTCAGGGCAAGCAGGGGACAATTTTTAAAATGGGTCCCCCCGGGGCCAGAAGGTCGGGGGAAACAGCTTTACAATCATATATTGGTCCCCAAAGGCAAAAAGGGTAAAGGGCCCAAGCAAAATACAATTTTAATAGGGGTCACCGGGCAGAAGGTCGGGCCCCAAGGGCCCCATCCCAATCAATAAGGGTCCCAGGCAGAGGGTCAGGGCAAGCAGCGACAACCCATATAGGGGTCACCGGGCCCTGAAGGTCAGGGAAAAAGCAGTAAAAAATTTCTTTTTATGGGTCACCAGGCAAAAGGGTCAGGGTAAGCATTTAATACAATAAAAATATGGGTCCCCCAGGCAGAAGGTCAGGGCAAGCAGTATACAATCATATATGGGTCACCAGGCAGAAGGTCAAGGCAGGTTATGTACAATCATATATGGGTCACTAGGCAGAAGGTCAGGACAAGCAGCGTACAATTATATATGGGTCACCCGGGTTAGAAAGGTCGGGGCCCAAGCACCCGTACAGTCATAAAAGGGTCCCCCAGCAAAAAGGCGGGGGAAAGCGAGTAAAATCATATATGGGTCCCCAGGGAAAAAAAAAAAAAAAAAAAAGGGTAAAGGGCGGGTTTATGTACAATCATAATGGGTCAATTGGGGGCAGAAGGTCAGGACAAGCGCCTCCCAAAATTTTAAAAGGGGGGGTCACCGGGCAGAAGGTCAGGGAAGCAGTATAAAAACTTTATGGGTCCCCCGGGAGAAGGTCGGGGGCAAGCATTTCCCCATTCAATATGGGTCCCCCGGGCGAAGGTCAGGGGCCAAGCAGTATACAATCATTTTTTGGGTAAACCGGGAGAAGGTAAGGGCAAGCAGCGTACAATAAATAAGGGGCCCCAAAACAAGGCAAAAGGTCAGGGCAAGCAGCTACAATCCATAATTGGTAACCAGGCAGATGGTGGGGAAAGCAGAAACTCATTATTGGAAAACCGGGCCAAAGGGTGGGGCCCAACAGCATACAATCATATAGGGGTTAAAACCGGGAAAAAAAGGCCCAAGGGCAAGCAGTATACAATCATATAGGGGTTCCCCAGGCAGAAGGTCAAAAACAAGCAGTATACAATCAAAATTTTGGGTACCAGGAAAAGGCCCCTAAGGGGGGTTATGTACAGTCTTTTTTGGGTCACCAGGCCCAAAAGGTCAGGGCAAGAATATATAATTTTTTAAGGGAAAAAGGGGCAGAAGGTCAAGGAAGGTTATGTTACAATCATATAGGGTCCCCAAAGCAAAAGGGTCAGGGCAGGGGGCCCAGTATACAATCATTTAGGGGGCCCACCAGGCAGATGGTCAAGGCAACCCAGTAAAAAAATCATAAATGGGTCCCAGGAAAGGTCAAGCAAGAAGTAAAACAAATATTAGGGGTCCCCAGGTAGAAGGTCGGGGGCAAGCAGTGAATAATCTTATAGGGGTCACCAGGCAGGGGTCGGGGCAAGAGAAATACAATCATTTATGGGTCACCAGGCAGAAGGTCGGGGCAAGCAGCGTACAATCATAAAAGGGGCCCCCCCAGGCAAAGGGGTAAAGGGAAAACCAGTATAAAAACAAATATGGGTCCCCCAGGCAGAAGGCAGGGTAAGCAGTTTACAATCAAAATAGGGGGGTTCACCAGGCAAAAGGGCCCGGGGAAAAGCATATCCCAATCTTTAGTGGGTCCCCCAGGAAAGGAAGGTCTGGCAAGCGCTTTACAATCAAAATTGGGTCCCCAGGCAGAAGGGGTCGGGACAAGCACCCATAAAAATCATAAAAGGGGGTCACCAGGCAAAAGGTCAGGGTAAAGCAGTATACAATCAAAATAGGGGTCCCGGGAGAAGGTCAGGGCAAGCGGGGTTTTAAAATTTCATATAGGGGTCACCGGCGGGAAGGGTTTCGGGGCAAGAGTATAAAATCTATATGGGTCACCAGGCAAAGGTCGGGGAAAGGGCATATACAATCATATAGGGTCCCCAGGCGGGGTCAGGGCAAGCCAAACAACCCATTATGGGTCACCAGGCAGAAGGTAGGGCAAGAAAATACAATTTTTAAAGGGGGTCCCCAGGCAAGGTCAGGGAAAAGCGGGCAAACAATCTTTATTGGGCCCACCAGGCAGAAGGTCGGGGCCAAGCGACGCAATCATATATGGGTCCCCCCAGGCCAGAAGGTCAGGGTAAGCGTATACAATAAATATATGGGTCACCAGGCAGAAGGTCAGGGCAAGAACTTACAGCATATGTGGGTCCCCCAGGCGAAGGTCAGGGCAAGCAGGTACATTCATATATGGGTAAAACCAGGTAAAAGGCCCAGGGCACGCGGGTATACAAACAATATGGGTCACCAGGCAGAAGGTCGGGGTAAGAAGTTTTACAATTCATATAGGGTCACCGGGCAAAAAGGGGTCGGGGGCAGATTTTTGAAAAAATTTTTTTATATGGGTCACCGGGCCCAAAAGGCCCGGGGAAAGCGCTTTTACAATCATATATGGGTCCCCAGGCAAAGGGAAAAAGGGCAAGCAGTGTACAAATCATATTTGGGTCACCAGGAAGAAGGTCAGGGCAAGCAGTGTCAATCATATAGGGGTCACCGGAAGGAGGTCAGGGTTTAAGCAGTATAAAATTTTAAATAGGGGTCCCGGGAAGAAGGTGGGGGGCAAGAAAGCATAAAATCATATAGGGGCCCCCCCCCACCAGGCAGAAGGTCAGGGCAGGTTATGTAAAAACCCTTATATGGGTAACGGGCAAAAAGGCGGGGCAACCAGTGACAATCTTTATATGGGTCCCCAAAGGCAGAAGGCCCAGGGCAAGCGGGTATACAATCATAATGGGTCCCCCCAGGAAAAGGTGGGGGTTTAAGAAAGCATAAAAATCATATAGGGGTTCACACGGAAGGGTGGGGCAAGCAGTATACAATAAATTTTTTGGGCCCCCGGGCAGGGGTCCGGGCAAGCACATACAATAAATAAAATTGGTTTTCCCGGAAAAGGGTTCGGGGGAAAGAAAGAAAAATACAATCATTTATGGGTCACAAAGGCAGAAGGTCAGGGCAAAGCTTACAATCATAATAGGGAAAACCGGCAGAAGGGTCGGGCAAGCAGCTTACAATCATATATGGGTCACCAGGAAGAAGGTCGGGCAAGCGACTTTACAAATAAATATATGGGCCCACCAGGAAGAAGGTCAGGGCAAGCATTTATACAATATATAGGGGGACCACCAGGAAGAAGGTCAGGGAAAGCGGGCATACAATAAATAAAAGGGCCCCAAAGGAAGAAGGTCAGGGCAAGCAGCATACAATCATATATGGGTCCCCGGGGCAGGGGGTCGGGGAAAGGGCAGCATAAAATTAAAATTTTTTTTGGGTCCCCCAAGGCAAAAGGTCGGGGCAAGCGACGTCCCAATCATAAAATTGGGTAACCGGGCCCAAAAAGGACAGGGAAAAGTACACACAATATAATGGGCCCACCAGGCAAAAGGTTCAGGGAAAGCAGCGTAAAATAAATTTAGGGGCCCACCGGGCAAAAGGGGACAGGGCAAGCAGCAAACATTCATATATGGGTCCCCAGGCAGGAGGTGGGGCAAAGCGTACAATCATATATGGGTCACCGGGTAAAAGGGTCAGGGCAAGCAGCGAAACAGCATTTTAGGGGCCCACTAGGCAAAAGGTCGGGGTAACAGGGGTAAAATTTTCATATATGGGTCACCGGGCAGAAAGGGTGGGGACGGGGAAACCCTTTACAATAATTTTTGGGGTCCCCCAGGCAGAAGGTGGGGAAAGCAGGGGTAAAATTTTCATATATGGGTCACTGGGGCAGAAAGGTCAGGGTAAGCAGCTTTACAATCATAAAAGGGTCACCGGGCCCAAAAGGGCGGGCGGGCGGGCCAATACAATCATATATGGGTCACCAGGCAGAAGGCCCCCCGGGGGGAAAGCGGCGTAAAAATTTTATATGGGTCACCGGGGCAAAAAGGTCGGGGGCAAGCAGCGTACAACCCTTTTTTGGGGTCACCAGGCAAAAGGGCAGGGGCAAGCGACGTTTTTTTCATATAGGGGTCCCCCAAGGCAGAAGGTCAGGGCAAGCCGGAAAACAATCTTTTTACGGGTCACCGGGCCAAAAGGAAAAAGGGAAAAGGCAGCTTAAAATCATATATGGGTAATGGGCGGGAAGGGGCAGGGTAAGCAGCGTAAAAATCAAAAAGGGCCCACCAGGAAAGGGTCGGGACAGGCACATCCCTCAAAATATGGGTCACCGGGCAGAAGGTCAGGAAAGGGCAGCGTCCCAATCATTTATGGGTTCCCCGGGCCAGAAGGTCGGGGCAAGCGTATCCAACCCTTATAGGGGGTCACTGGGGCAGAAGGTCAGGGTAAGCGCGTAAATTTTTTAGGGGTCACCAGGCAAAAGGGGACGGGGCAAGCAGCATACAATCATATAGGGGGCCCAAATAGGAAAAGGGGTCATTTTTAACCGGTACAATCATATATGGGTCACCAGGCAGAAGGTCGGGACAGGCAGCATACAATCATATATGGGTCACCAGGCAGAAGGTCGGGACAGGCAGCATACAATCATATATGGGTCACCCGGGCAAAAGGTGGGGAAGGGCCCAAGCATACAACCCCATATATGGGTCACCAGGCAAAAAAGGACAGGGCAAGCGGGCATACAACCCATATAGGGGTCACTGGGCAGAAGGTCAGGTAAGCAGGGGTCCCCAAAATATATGGGTCACCAGGCAGAAGGTGGGGCCCGGCAGCAAAAAATTCTTATATGGGTCCCCAAGGCAGAAGGTGGGGGCAAGCGGGCTTTAAAATCATTTTATGGTCCCCAGGCGGGAAGGTCGGGGCAAGCGCGTAAAATTTCATATGGGTCACAGGCAAAAGGGTTGGGGGAAAGGTATGTACAATAATGATGGGCCACCAGGCAAAAGGGCCCAAGGGAAAAGCAAAAAAACAATAGATATGGGTCACCGGGCCCAAAGGTGGGACGGGGCAGATTTGGGTTTGCTTTCCCCAAATATTTTATTTACAAACATCAGCGTAGTCTCTCTGGTTTTTGGTTATTTTTGCACTTGAAAAGGTGTGAAAACTTCCCAGGGGGCGGTGGAGAAAGAGACCGTATTCTTGAGAAAAAGTTTTTTGGATATTTCATTTTAACACCCAGATACTTCGGGCGTTTTTAAATTGCAAATGATTTTCTGAGGTCGGATTTCAAATCTGAAATCCATTTAAAAAAAGTTTAAAAACCCATTTTTCTATAATCCACCGTATTTAAATTGAAAATACGGAGTCTGTTTAATTGTAAAATTGTAAAAGGCACCGAAACCCAAAAACCCCGTCTGAAAAAAACCCGTACAAAAAACCATTTAAAAAATTAAAACCCGGTTTGGGCAAAATAGTAATCATTTTTCCATAACAGAAAATTCCCCGGACGAAACAATGGCCGAGCCAAAGTAGTCTAAGGTTTGCTAATGAAAAACAATGTTTGCAGTTTTTTTTTTTCTTTGTTCTTTGTTTTTTTTGGGGGCACGCATAAAAAGGAGAAACTTTGTGTCCCCTGTGGAAGTAGTAAAACGGGACATGGATGGACGGCGAAATTTCAAGTGCATTGGGGTAGGAAAATTACTATAGGACTTGTTATAGAGGGGGAAAAACACTTTAATGCTCGGTATCCGCATGGATTTTGCTGTTTTGGGGTTTGGGAATACGGGGGGTGGGGCCCTGGATTTTTTTTCGGGTTTGGGGTTTGGATACGGAGTGCCCCGAGCTGGAGTTGCTGTGTTGGGGGGATATGGGGTGTCGAGTGGAGTTGCTTTTTTGGGGGATAGGGGGGTGTCGGGCTAAAGTTCTGGGGGGGGGTGGATAGGGGGGGTCTGAGCGGGAGTATGTGTTGGGTGGATACGGGGTGTCGGGCTGGGGTTGTGTTTGGGTGGAAAAGGGGGGTTTTTGGGCGGGGATTTTCCCTGTGTTGGGTGGATACGGGGTTTTTGGGGCTGGATTTTGCTGTGTTGGGGGGGATACGGAGTGCCCGAGCTGGAGTTGTTTGGTTGGGTGGATATGGGGTGTCGAGCGGGAAATTTGTTTGTTTTGGGGGTGGTACGGGGTGTCGACCCTTGGGGGTTGGTTTGGGTGGATAGGGGGTGTCGGGCTGGAGTTGCGTGTTGGGTGGAAAACGGGGGGGGGGAGGAGTTCCCTGTTTTGGGGTGGATAGGGGGAGTGGGCGGGAATGCTGTGTTGGGGGGGAAAATGGGGTTGCCCCGGCTGGGGGTTGCTTTGTTGGGGGGGAAATAGGGGGAGTGGGGCCCGGATTTTGGGGCTTGTTTTGGGCAACGGGGTGTTTTTTAGTTGCTTTGGGGTGGAAAAGGGTTTGCGGGGCGGGGTCGGGTTTTGGGTAAACGGGGTAGTCGAGTTTGGGGGTGCGCTTTTGGGTGGGGAGTGCGAATGGAGTTGCTGGGTTGGGTGGGATAATTTGCGGGGGTCGAGCGGGGAAGGGGTTTTGGGTTTTGGATCGGGGGGTTTAGCTGGCTTTGCAGTGTTGGGGTGGTGGGGGTTTTGCCCGGGGGCTGGAGTTTGGATGTGTTTGGGGGGGATACGGGGGTCGGGCTGGAGTTGTGAGAGGGGGGGTGGAAATACGGGGAGTAGGGCTGGAGTCCCTGTGTGGGTGGTTAGGGGGTGTCGGGGGAAGTTGCTGTGGGGTGGAAAAGGGGGGTGCCGAGCTGGAGTTGTTTGTGTTGGGTAAAAAGGGGGAGTCGGGTGGGAGTTGCTTTGTTGGGGGGAACGGGGAGTGGGGGGGCGGAGTTGCCTGGGGGCGAAAACGGGGGGAGGGACTGGAGGTTGCTTTGTTTGGGGGGAAACCCAGGGGCCCCAAGGTCGGGGGGCTGGGGGGGGAAAACGGGGTGTCGAGCTGGGTTGCGTGGGGGGTGGTAGGAGTGCCGAGTGGATTTTCGGTTTTGGGGGGGAAAAATGGGGGTCAGGGGGGGGGTTGCTGTGTTGGGGGGAAATCGGGGGGTCGAGCTGGATTGCGTGTTGGGGGGATACGGGGGTTCGAGCTGGAGTTGCGGTTTTGGGGTTTGGATTAACGGGGTGGGGGCGGAGTTGCTGTTTTGGGTCTACGGGGTGTGGGCGGGGATTTGGCGGGTTTTGGGGTTTGGATACGGGGAGTGGGGTGGGGGTTGCTTTGGGTTGGGGGGTTTAGGGGGAAAGTCGGGCTGGAGTTGCTGTTTTGGGGCCAGATCCCGGGGGGGCGGGCGGAGTTGCTTTTTGGGTTTTTTACAGGGGTCGAGGGGGAGGTGCTGGGTTGGGTGGATGGGGGTTTGTCGGGTGGATTTGCGTGTTGGGTGGTTTCCCGGGGATTGGGGCCCGGGAAAGGTTGGCGGGGTGTTGGGGGGGGGGGTTAAAGGGGTTTGGTCGGGCTGGAGTTGCTGTGGGGGGGGAAACGGGATACCGGGTTGGATTTCTTGCTGTTTTGGGTAGGGAGTGGGCTAGTTCCTTTTTGGGGGGAAGGGGTTTTCCCGGGGTTTCGGAGTTCATTAAAAAAAGTTTTTTTTTTCTTTTTTTCCTGATGGGAAATTTGGTTCAAACAAATTAAGTGAAAACCCTTTCCAGTTTTAAAATAGGGGACCAAAAAAGGTGAAACCCAATATGTTACCCTGCATGCGGGGGTGTATAAGCCAGCTTTGGGTGGGCGGATTTTGGTTTATTTAAATTGTAGTGGGGCCCCTTTTCCCCTATATTTAAATTTTGCTGTGGGGGGTCGTGCCCCAAGTGTTGAAATTTTCTTTTCCCTTTTTTCTGCACCTTATACATTACTTTACATTTTTTGGACTGTTTTGCATGAATGCCCCGTGCACACGTAAATCATCGGCATTGTGAGTAGGGTTTTAAAATTTCGGGGGTGGAGGGCGCTGAGACCCCCATTGGGCCCGGTTGGGGTTTTTCCTTTTCCAGTAAAACTGTGATAGTTTAAAGGAGGTAAAATACGATCCCTTTGCACTGGGGGTTTTTTTCCTCTCCTTGATTGATGGTGGGGGGTTTTTTTTCTGTCTTTTGGTTTGTAAATATGTAAATTTATCAGAAATTCGATATCGATGCTTTTACAAGCCACTTGTTTCATTTGAAAACAGTTTTGAAAAAAGGTCTTGACTCTGGTACTCGGTGCACACCCCCATGGAGAGCTTTTGACCCAAAGGTGTTTTTGGTTTAAGTTTAAATCCGCTTTTTGAATGGGGGTCCCAACAGTAAAAAATTTTGAGTTTGGTTTTTTTTTCATTTGGGGTTGGCAATATTTGGGGGAAAACTTTAAAATTAAAAAAAAATAAAAATTTAAAAAAACCTTCAATACCCCTTGGCACCCAAAACCTTCCCCTTTTAACCCCAAACCCTTCTAACCTCCCAAAACCCCAAATCCCAACAACTTGCCCAAACCCCAAAACCTCCAAAAATTTAAAATTTAACCCTAACCCCCCCAATCCGGCCCAAAACCCAACCTCAAACCCCCCCAAAAAACCCAAGCACCCAACTACTTGCCCAAACCCCAAACCCTCAAACTGCAAAAACCCTCTAACACCGAACTACTTCCCCCTAACCCCCCAAAACCCCTACAAAACCCTAATGAAAAAACCCCATTCCCCAAAAACCCTTTTTAATTCAAACAATAAATAACCCCAAAATTTAAAAACCTTGGAAAACCCAAAAACCCAAATCCTTGAGATAACCCTAATAATTTAAACCAACAAAAACCCCCTAACCCCCAAAACAAACTCGCAAACTCAAACCCTACACCTAAAAAAAACCCTTTAATGTTCAACCCCTTTGGACCAAAACTCTACCCTCTAATTTAAAAAAAAACCCCCTAGCACCCAACTCCTTGCCCAAACCCCAACCTCAAACCCTGCAATAACCCTAAAACCCAACTACTTGCCCTAACCCAAATCAACCTACAATAACCCAAAACCCAAAAAAACCTTGCCCTAACCCAACCCTAACCTACAAAAAACCCTAACCCCAACTCCGTGCCCAAACCCCAAACCCCAAACCCTGAAAATAACCCTAGCCCCCAAAACTACTTCCCCTTTAAACCCAACCTCTAACCTGAAATAACCCTAGCCCCCCAAAACTACTTCCCCCAAAACCCAAACCCCCTAACCAACAAAAAACCCTAATCCCCAACCTTTTCCCTAACCTAATCTCTAAAAACAAAAACCCCAAACCCTTTTAAACCCTTTGGGGAAAACTCCAAAAACCCCAAAACCTTGGTTTCCCCAAAATTTAACAAACCCAAAACAAAAACCCTAACCCCAAAAAAACCGAAAACTCTAACCTACAACCTACAAAAACCCTAATGTTAAAACTCCTTGACCTAACTCAATCCCCCTAACTTAAAATAACCCTAGCCCCCAAACCCTCTTTGGGCCGAAAAAAAAACCCTCTAACCTTGGGGGGAAAATGCCCAAAAAATCTTGCCCTTAACCCCAAAACCTCTAATAAAAAACCCCTAGCACCCAACTCTTTGCCCCTCCCCCAAACCCTCAAACCAAACAAAAAAACCCCTTTAGCCCCCAAAACCCCAATTACCCAAAACCTCAAACCCAAAAACAAAACCCTACCCCCCAACCCCTTCCCCCTAACCCACCCTCAAAACCTACAAAAACCCTAGCCCCCCAACCCCCTTCCCCTAACCCACCCTCAACCTCCCAATAACCCTAGCCCCCCAACCCCTTTTGGCCCCAAACCCAACCTCAAACCCCTAATATGACCCTACCCCCAAAACCAAATGCCCTAACCCAACCTTAACCTACAATGCCCTAGCCCCCAAAACTCTTTGGGCCAAAAACTTTTTTAACCCTTTAAAACATACAAAAAACCCTAATCTTTAACCTATGAAAACCCCAAAACCCCCAAAACCCTTGAGCTAACCCTAAACAACAAACCCAAAACCAATAACCCTAACCCCCAAAACTTATCCCCCCTAACCCCTAATTACAAAACCCTACCCCCCAAAAACCAAATTTCCCAAAAATTTTTAAATCTCTTCCTGAAAATTAAAAAACCCTTAAAATCTAACTCCTTTCCCACCTCAAGCCTCTAACTTACAAAAAACCCTAGACCCAACTCCTTGCCCTAAACCCAAACCCTACAAAAAACCCTTCCCACCCAACCCTTGCCCTAACC
>JAODAL010060485.1:0-20869 GCA_025379985.1 Phyllomedusa bahiana | reverse complement strand
AAAAAATATAGGACCGGCAGGTTAAGACTGACAAAAAACTATATACCGGACAGGCCCGTTAAAACACTGTAAAAAATAACTAATAAGGAGCCCCGGTTTTACAGCTGTCTTAAATATATATGTCAGCCCAGGTTTATAGCAGTTTCCATACAAATAAAATACGAAGGCCCAGGTTATACCAGCATGCTCCATATCACTATATACAGGAGAGGCCCAGGTTATAGCAGCTGTACATAACTATATACCGGACATGCCCAGGTTATAGCAGCTGTACATACATAACTATATACCGGACAGGCCCAGGTTATAGCAGCTGTACATACATAACTATATACCGGACAGGCCCAGGTTAGAGCAGCTGTACTTATATAACTATATATAGGACCGGTTCAGGTTATAGCAGCTGTACATATATAACTATATACCGGACAGGCCCAGGTTATAGCAGCTGTACATACATAACTATATACAGGTCAGGCCCAGGTTATAGCAGCTGTACTTATATAACTATATACCGGGACAGTGTCCAGGTTTATAGCAGCTGTACATATAACTATTATAGGACCGGTTCAGGTTATAGCAGCTGTACATATATAACTATATACAGGTCAGGCCCAGGTTATAGCAGCTGTACATACATAACTATATACCAGACAGGCCCCAGGTTATAGCAGCTGTACTTATATCACGATATACCGGACAGGCCCAGGTTATAGCAGCTGTACTTATATAACTATATATAGGACCGGTTCAGGTTATAGCAGCTGTACTTATATAACTATATACCGGACAGGCCCAGGTTATAGCAGCTGTACATATATAACTATATACCGGACTGGCCCAGGTTATAGCAGCTGTACATACATAACTATATACCGGACAGGCCCAGGTTATAGCAGCTGTACTTATATAACGATATACCGGACAGGCCCAGGTTATAGCAGCTGTACTTATATAACTATATACCGGACAGGCCCAGGTTACAGCATTGTGCTTGGGTTCTGCCGCTTCTCTCTCATGCGCTGACATGAATCCTTGCGGGTGACAGTGACATGTTCTCCTCCTGGCACTGTCCGTCAGTCTGTGCGGCTGGGATATAATGGATTATGCGGCAGAGTTGTCATAGGGTCCTGATGTCATAGCTATTCCAGCGAGAAGAGACCATAGTGATCAATAAGGAGGGATGAGTAGTGAGCTCCACCATCAAACAACTTTAGTGCCCGGCCTGTGCGCACTCCTGTGACTATCTGCCTCTACTTTCCAGTTGTGGCGGCTACAATAAAGACAAATTCCCTTTCTCCAAGGGTCTCCCGTCCCAGATCCGATGCTGCATTCCTATGTAACGCTTATACCCAAATCAGGGGGAGACCCCTTAGAATGTGGCAGCTATGGGCCCATTGAACGCGGATGTCAAAATCTTCACCAAAATTATGGCGAATAGACTCTCCTCCCATTTGCCACATTTAATACACAAGGATCAGGTCGCCAAGGTGGGGACAACACCAGGAGGGCCACTGATCTCATTGATGTTGTCCACCACAGAGGCGAGGCTATGCTTTAAGCTTAGATGCCCAGAAGGCCTTTGACCGCCTCCATTGGTCTTTTCTGTTCTGCACACTCCGGGCCTTTGGGATCAATGGCGCTTTTGTCACTGCGCTACGGGGACTTTACTCGTGCCCTTCTGCCACTATTCGGCTACCCCATGCTATGTCCCCCAAAATACTAATTAGCAATGGTACTAGACAGGGATGCCCCCTATCCCCGCTGCTATTTGCCTTGTGTATTGAGCCCCTAGAGGCGGCGGTTAGACTGTCTCCAGACGTCAGAGGGGTGGCTGGTGAAGGGGAGAGCGTTCAAAATGTCACTATATGCGGACGATGTTTTATTATTGACCCTTGTAGACCCAGTGATCTCGTTGCCCAATCTGCATTCTCTCCTGGACCGATTTGGCGTTCTCTCGGGTTACAGAGTGAAGGCCTCCAAAACAGAGGCCTCCCGGGGACGGTGGTGGACCAGATTAAGGGGTGTTACCGGTACCGTTGGAGGGCGGAAGCATTGAAATATCTCGGGATTAATCTAACGTCGGGGTACTCCTCGCTTTATAGACATAATTTCCCTAAGCTCATAACGGCGATGATGGAACAAGTTGTCGCTGTCCCTGTTTGGCCGCATAGCTGCTATCAAAATGTCGGCTTTACCGAAGCTCATGTATTTATCCGAGACCTTGCCGATACCGGTTCCCCTGGCGACCCTTAGGTCTTTGCGGGCGGACTGTATTCATTTCATATGGGCCCGAAGGAGGCACCGGATTGCCAAGAGTATACTGTTGGCGGGAAGGGAGCAGGGGGGTCTATCGGTCCCAGATATCACCAAATATTACTGGGCAGCACAACTGAGAGCCGTTCCATCTTGGGCAGCTCTTTATGCCTACACTAGATGGATGGAGCTGGAGAAACTTTGAATGGCTCCTATACATCCAAATTCTCTGTTATGGGCGACCACGGCTGTTAAATTGGACTTCCCCCTGCTGCATTCCTTGTCTTTGACAATCTGGCAGAGATGTTTTCGGAGGTTCTCGTTGTGTTCGGGGGCTTCCTCTATGACGTCCTTTCTATCTCACCCTCTGCTCCAGAAAGGTGAGATGGATCTCCGGTGGAGGCCGTGGTTTGAGGCCCAATTGTTCCGCTTTGCGGATGTAGTGAATGGACGCACCATGGAACTCAGACCTTTTGCAGAGCTCCAATCTAGCTTCAATTTACCGTCCTCCTCCCTTTTCTCTTATTTGCAAATTAAACACCTTATGAAGTCAATATTGGGCACGAATGAGGTCTCTAAACCATCACTCTTTGAACAGGTCTGTCGGGCGGGGGTCTCTACCAGGGGGCAGAGTTCGACAATCTAACGGATCCGATCCTCTCCCGAGCACGAGACTTTAATACAACATTCCTATATGTCCAAATGGGAGGACTTCTTGGGGTCACAACTGTCACAGGAGGCGTGGAGGAGTATATGGCGGCAGGCGGCCCGGTCTTCCGCTTCCATCCAGAATAGGGAGAATCAATATAAAGTGCTAATGTACTGGTATCACACACCTAAAATGCTGCATAGGTTGAACCCTTTGGGTGACAGATGTGTGTTGGAGGTGTGGAGGACCGGGGGCGGATGTCCCTCATAGATTTTGGTCCTGTGAGATGGTTGTCCCATTCTGGAAAAAAGTCCAATCACTAGCTTTCGAGGTTGTCCAAACCTGGATCCCCCTTACGCCTCAGTCCTATCTCTTGAATATCCCATTCCCGTCTCTTGGCCGGGCATTGGGCAGACTGTTCCTGTATATTATCACAGCAGCTAAATGCTTGATAGCCGCGCACTGGAAGCAGACTTCCCTTCCCGCTAGGGAAACTGTATGTACCCGTATTCAGGAGATCAGGCAGATGGAATATCTCACAGCCCTTAACGTGGACCATTTGGAGTCCTTGGACAAGATATGGAAAGCCTGGGATTATTTCAGGATTGCTCAAGACTTCTAGGCTAACCCTTTGACCGGGTGAATAAGTGCTGCGGACCCATGAGATGTCTTACATGTTCCCCCCCTTAGGGCTTGTTCACACGGCGTTTTGGATCCTTTTTACGGATCCGTTTTTGAGGAGGGAAAACTGCATCCGTAAAGCGGATCCGAAAAACGCAAGAGGTGATACTTTATGTGGATCCTTATTGCATGCTTTTCACTTGCGTTTTAACGGATCCGCTTTAACGGATAAGCCCCGTTTTCAGAGGAGAGTCTCTCTCTCTGCGCCCGACACCCATTCATCTTCTCCCTGCGCCCGACTCCACTGACCCAGGCACAGCTGTGCCCGGCGCCGGCAGCAAACTCTACTCGACTATGCCGAGCCCTGCACCTCTTCTCTCCCCGCAGCACAGCCGAGCCCTGCACCTCTTCTCTCCCCGCAGCACAGCCGAGCCCTGCACCTCTTCTCTCCCCGCAGCACAGCCGAGCCCTGCACCTCTTCTCTCCCCGCAGCACAGCCGAGCCCCGCACCTCTTCTCTCCCCGCAGCACAGCCGAGCCCTGCACCTCTTTCTCCCCCAGCACAGCGAGCCCCGCACGCTTCCACCGAGCCCAGCAGCCTCCCCCGCAGCACAGCCGAGCCCTGCACCTCTTCTCTCCCCGCAGCACAGCCGAGCCCTGCACCTCTTCTCTCCCCGCAGCACAGCCGAGCCCCGCAGCACAGCCGAGCCCTGCACCTCTTCTCTCCCCGCAGCACAGCCGAGCCCCGCACCTCTTCTCTCCCCGCAGCAAAGCCGAGCCCCCCCCCTCTTCGCGCCCCGCACCATCTTCTCCACCCGCACACAGCCAGCCCCGCAGCACAGCCGAGCCCTGCACCTCTTCTCTCCCCCAGCACAGCCGAGCCCTGCACCTCTTCTCTCCCCGCAGCACAGCCGAGCCACTGCACCTCTCTTCTCTCCCCGCAGCACAGCCGAGCCCCGCAGCTCTTCTCCCCCGCAGCACAGCCGAGCCCCGCACCTCTTCTCTCCCCGCAGCACAGCCGAGCCCTGCACCTCTTCACTCCCCTCAGCACAGCCGAGCCCCGCAGCACAGCCGCCCCCCCCACCTCTTCTCTCCCCGCAGCACCGCCGAGCCCCGCACCTCTACTCTCCCCGCAGCACAGCCGAGCCCCGCACCTCTTCTCTCCCCGCAGCACAGACGAGCCCCGCAGCACAGCCGAGCCCTGCACCTCTTCTCTCCCCGCAGCACAGCCGAGCCCCGCACCTCTTCTCTCCCCGCAGCACAGCCGAGCCCTGCACCTCTTCTCGCCCCCGCACCTCTTCTCTCCCCGCAGCACAGCCGAGCCCCGCAGCACAGCCGAGCCCCGCACCTCTTCTCTCCCCGCAGCACAGCCGAGCACTCCCCAGCCACAGCCGCAGTCCCCAGCAGCCCGCACCTCTTCTCTCCCCGCAGCACCTCGTCTCCCATCCATCGCCCGCGGCCGCCGCTCACCTGCGATCCCCAGTCCGGCCGCCCACTGCGCTTTTTGCATCCGCTTTCAGGATGCAAAGCGCAGGTGATACGGAGTGTGGAGCGCTTTTGGACAGGTGCCAAAAGCGCACTCCATTATCTCCTATGGGCTTTCACTTGTGTAGAACGTAATAAGAATTGACATGTCAATTCTTAAAGCGGATGTGAAAAGCGCAGGAGAGCTCTCAAAAGCGCATCGACGATCTCCCGTGGGAACAGCGATGCGCTTTTGCCTTTGAACTCAATGTTAATCACACTGACAATTGTTAGATCCGTTTTGCGGATCCGTAAAACGGATCACAAAAACGTCGTGTGAACAAGCCCTTATGTGTCTTGTCTGGTGTTTGTTCTGGCTACGTTGATCTAGATATCAAAGTTACCGGATGCCTTATGATCATGTGATTCATGGTTATATTCACAATTTCTAATATATTTGAAGAATGTAATTTGATGCTGTAGGTTTTAATAGTTACATGCTATACGATGTGATATGATTCACATTTTCTATTGTATTTTGCCTTGATACAACTTTAATAAAAATACAGTTAAAGAAAAAAAAAAAAAAGACAGATTTTGGATTCGGGAGGGGCGGGGGGGGCGGGCCCAGAGGTAATAGGTAAATAGATGACAAGTCCTGACGCCATCTAACGACTTTTTCAATGGATTAAAGGGACACGAGTTCCTGTTATTCCTCATTCACAGAGGCGGGAGGAGAAGGCAACAAAACAAATCCACCAATTTCAGATATCACTGAGTTCTATATCCGCGCCAGGTGGCAGCACAGCGAGCAGTTATGTAATTATGTGATGTCCAGGATCTTTTCGCCGTTCCATAGAGACAGGGTCCTGCGATCACTATATTTACTATTTTGCCATAGGCAAACTTAAACTCTATCAGTTCTCTATCTATAAAGCACTAAAACGTAACTTTTATTATGTATAACTCTTAACCTCTATACACACTATTTAAAAACCTGATTTCTAACCTCTCAATTTGTCCCTTTCTACTTCTGAAGGAATAGCTCCTTTTCTATTATCAAGTCTGGTGGAACACCACCTATTAACAGGGGAACCTTATATATACAGTGATTTGCTTACTCCAAAAAGGAATCCAAAACATCTTACTTGGGCAGTCATCCCTAATCTGATGGGCATGAAACATATAAGGTTTCCTTGTCAGACCCTCTGCAGTGGGTAACACAGTAGAAAGAGGTGGGAAATCACAATTTAAAATGTCATGCCTGACCTCCCCAACATGTTTCACCAGCTAAACTGGCTTCATCAGGGTCTAGAGGTCCGGTCCCATATGGTCTAAGCTCATTTCCTTTTATATAATGTAAGGAACACACCCTATTCAGGTGCTAGGTTTTTAAATAGTGTGTATCGAGGTTAAGTGTTGTACATAATAAAAGTTACGTTTTAGTGTTTTATAGATAGAGAACTGCTAGAGTTTAAGTTTGCCTATGGCAAAATAGTAAATATAGTGATCAAAAGTCACTCTCTGTTCTCTTGCAAGATTCCCGTTTTTTTGGAGACTATCTGACAGGGCCCTGCAATGGCCCCAAACCCGGAACGTAATGCAGGCTACCTGTAACCGATTATTCCACACTCACCCTCTCCACTGGCACCACTATGGGGGCGATGGAGGGGGTTGTATATCAATTGGGACCCCACTCAATTACGCAAAGCAGAATCCTGGCACGTTTCCCGCACCAAAAACAGCATAAAAAATGCCTAAAAAGTTCATTTTCATTGATTCCTATGGAAACCCACGTCATAGTATCAATGTCAGAATGAAAACAGCGCCTCCAAGCGCTGGGCCAGCAGCCAATCAGTGTGAGAGAGAAGGGCTGCAGGTAGACAGTTATAAGGAAGGTCAGTTGTGTTCACTTGATATAACACTTAGAACTAGAAATATTCCAGTTAAAGGGTCTTTTGGCCACAAGCCGGCTGTGGACCAAGACCAGGCTGTCCTTATCCACCTGAGTTAAGAATACTCATAGAGGAGAGAGAGGGGCTGCAGGTACACAGTTATAAGGAAGGTCAGTTGTGATCACTTGTTGCAACACTTAGAACTAGAAATATACCAGTTAAAGGGTCTTTTGGCCACAAGCCGGCTGGGGACCAAGACCAGGCTGTCCCTATCCCCTTGGGATAAGAATACTCACCGAGGAGAGAGAGGGGCTGCAGGTACACAGTTATAAGGAAGGTCAGTTGTGTTCACTTGTTGTAACACTTAGAACAAGTGAAAGGGTCTTTTGGCCACAAGCCGGCTGTGGACCAAGAACAGCCTGTCCCTATCCACCTGGGCTAAGAATACTCATGGAGGAGAGAGAGGGGCTGCAGGTACACAGTTTTTCCCAAAAGGGGTTTTAAGTTGTTTTCCCACTTGTTGAACTTTACTAGAAAAAAACCCCATTTAAAAGGGGTTTTTTTTGGAAAAAAGCCGGTGGGGCCCAAAGGCCCAGGCGGGCCCTATCCATTTGGGTTAAAAATTTACTCCCCGAGGAGTTTTTTAAAATACAAGGGTGTCTGGTGAAAACAAACCCTTTAACCCATACGGATCCTACTGCATTCCTGGTGGGGAAGCATTAGGGGAAACCTACTGCAGGGGGACCCCAAAGGACCTATTTTTCTGGCTCCAAATCATCAAAAGTTTGGGAGTGTTGTGCCTAGCTCCCAAAAAAATAAAAATGTTGTGTGATACTAACATTTTTTTTTTTTAACCATTAAGGGCCAACTCTTTTTGCATAGGGGTGCGTTTTTTGTGTCTCTCCTTCCGTTCTTTCTTTTTTAAAAACTTAAAAAACTAAAAAATTTTTCCCCAGTTAAAGTGTAAATTGGGCCACAAGCCGGTGTGGCCCCAAGACCGGGGTTTTCCCTTTCCACCTGAGCTAAGAAAAAAATTTTCCCCCAGAGGAGAGAGAAGGCACGGGAGAAAAGGTAGACCCCCAGAGAGAGGAAGAAGAGAAAAGGTAACAAAGTGGGAGAAGGGGGGACGGAAGGAGAATGCCCGAGAGAAAAGAAAACACCCGGGAAACTCAACGAGACCCAATTTGCCCTTGTACTTGACTGCAAATTATTTCAACAGGCAATTTTAATTTCCTGGCGTGACCCGCTGCTCTGGGGCCTTATGGAGGGGGTCACTGAATTTTCCAGAGGATTGGGGGTGGGCTGACCTCCCGGGAAACCCGTACCCTTAGAGTTTAAAAAGGGGTTGTTCACTGCATTGATACTTGTCCCCCAAGTCCTTTTTTCTTGGTTTCACTTTAAAAATTTGGGGTTTTTGTTTTTTTACGGGGCTTCCATTTGGCGGAAGGGGGAACCCCGGGTTTCCTGAAAGCTTTTAGCAACCAGTGCTGACACCTTTATCAGGAGGACCCAACAGGTCTGTGTTTAGAAACCAGTGCTGGCACCCTATCAGGGGGAGATCAAACAGGTTTTTTCCCTATAAAAAACCAGTTCTGGACCTATCGGGAAGAGATTGAAAAGTCGTAGCTTTTGCAACCAGTTCTGGCGGGCCTATCGGGAGAGAAAAATAGGTCTGTGGGCTATAGGGGACCGGGCCTGTTTCTTTTCAGAAGAGAGAAAAAACCCGGGTTTTCTGTAGCTATAGGGGCAGTGCTGACACCCTTCATGAGAAAAACTAAAACGGGTTTTGTTGTATAGCGCCCTGGGGAAAAGCTGCGAAACCCCATACAAGAGGGGATATTAGAAATAGGTAGGCCCGGGAAATTTGACACTTTTACAAAAATTATTTTTTTTTCACGATTTTTAAAATTTAAAAAGCAGCGTTCCCTGTAGGAGGGGCCCCCTTTTTAAGTGGTGATCCAGAGAAAAAAACTGCTGCGTTAAAGGGCGAGGAATTGCCAGGAGAGCAATTGTCGTTTGGGAGGAGCTCTCTACCTGCACCATGTAAAGTGCTCTAAGTTTTGGTGGCATAAGTAAAGCCTGAAAGACCCGAGTCAAGAGCACTCTGTGGTCAGTGTCCCTGTGCTGCTGAAACTACACCCCCCACAACCCCCCAAAAACCGATGGCCGACATCAGAAATAAAACCCCCCCAGCAAACCCCAAAACCCCGGGTTGGCCGGGGAATCCGAAATTTTCACCCCATCAACCCCCACACCGATGGCCGACATCCGCACTACACCTCCCAGCAATCCCACACCGATGGCCGACATCCACACTACACCTCCCAGCAATCCCACACCGATGGCCGACATCCGCACTTAAACCCCCAAAAAAATTTCCCACCCCGAGGCCCGGACACCCCACACTACACCCCCCCCAAGCAATCCCACCCCCCGGTTGGCGACATCCCGCCCACTAAAACTCCCGCAACCCCCAACCGTTTGGCCGACATCCCCCCACTACACCTCCCAGCAATCCCACCCCGAGGGCCCCGACCCCACATACCCCTCCCAGAAAACCCAAACCCCGTTGGCGACTTTGGGCACTACACCCCCCAGCATCCCCAACCCCCCAATGGCCAAACACCCGCACTTAAACCCCCCCAGAAACCCCCAAAAACCAAATGGCCCGCCTTCCACCTACACCTCCCACCCAACCCCAAACCCCGAGGGCCCGACAACCACACAAACCTCCCCCCCCCCAAATCCCACAGGGATGGCCGACATGCAAAACCCCTTTCCCCGGCCAACCCCAAACACCGTTGGGGGACATCCGCATTTACACCTCCCACAACCCCAAACCCGATGGCCGACATCCGCACTACCCCTCCCAGCAATCCCACACCGATGGCCGACTTCCCCCTACCCCTTTCCCAGAAACCCCACCCCGATGGCCGCCCACCCAAACATTTCACCCCAGCAATCCCCCCAGGGGATGGCCCCATCTGCATTTAAAACCTCCCGCAATCCCACAGGGGATGGCCGAATCTGCACTCCCACCCCCAAAGCAATCCCACACCAATGGCCGACATCCACACTACACCTCCCAGCAATCCCACAACGGGGGGCCCGAAACCCAAAACTAAAACCCCCCAGCAACCCAAACCCCAAAATTGGGATCCCCCAAAACCTGCTGCACCTGACCCCCTACCTGCACTTCTTCCCCCCCACCTCCCGGGCGCCATGCCTTGCCCTTTAAAACGTGCTGGCCCCTCGAGGGGGGTGTGGGGAAACGGTTTTCCCCCCGCAGCAAGGCAGGGATTAGTGGTTTGTAGGGGCGGGAAAATTTTGATTACAGCGGGGAAAGAATGGCAGCTCCGGAGGGCGATGGATGGAGCAATCGGGTGACTCCTTCCTGCCCGTCACCGACCATTCAAAACTTTCATTCAGACTTTGTCACTCAGGCAAAGGGCCCAAAAAAGGGGAAAAAAACCCCCCCCCCCCCCGAAAAGCCTGCAGCCCCCCGCTGACATCTTTGGGGGGTAAATTTGGGTCACAGCAGATTTTGGTGGCAATTTTTGGGGGAAGAAAAAAGGGGGAAAATTTTTTGTCCAGGGGCCTTGGACGTGAGTCCAATCTTGCCCCATTAAAAAGCCCCCAATGAGGAGGCATGAGGGGCCGCTCTGTGGTCTGGAGGGCCGGCTCCTCCTCACGTCCTCAGGGAAAGACCCCACAATAATCTGCTCCCCAAAAAAGGGGGAAGAAAGATAAAAAAAAACCACCCAAATTTTAAATCACAAAGCTCAACTGTACCCAACACCCCACCCCATAGAGACCCCAGCCCATAGATAGAGACCCCACCCCATAGAGAGACCCCACCCACGAGGGGAGAGACCCCCCCCATAGAGAGGGGAAAACCCCCCCCCCAATAGGGAGAGCCCCCACCCCTTAGAGGAGACCCCACCCCATAGAGGGAGAGCCCCCAACCCCATAGAGAGAGACCCCCCCCCAAATTGAGAGAAAACCCACCCATAGGGGAAGACCCCCCCCCATAGAAAAAGAAAACCCCCCCATAGAGAGACCCCCCCCCCTTTAGGCCCCCACCCTATAGAGAGACCCACCCCACAAAAGAGAGCCCCCCCCCATAGAACGGGGGCCCCCCAACCCCATAGAGAGAGACCCCACCCCATAGAGAGACCCCACCCCATAGAGAGAGACCCCACCCCAGAGAGAGCCCCCTTTTCCCCTTTAGAGAAACCCCCCCATAGAGAGCCCCCCACCCCATAGAGCCCCCACCCCAGGGGGAAAAACCCCACCCCAAGAGAGGGGCCCAACCCCATGAGACCCCCCCCCAATAGAGCCCCCCCCCAAATGGGAGGACCCCCCCCCACAGAGAGAGGGGGGACCCCCCCCCTTTGAGAGAGAGACCCCACCCCAAGAGGGGGCCCCCAAACCCCCATAGAGAGAGAGCCCCCCCCCAATTAGGGGAGAGGACCCCCCCCCAAGAGGGGAAACCCCACCCTTTAGAGAGGGGGCCCACCCCATAGAGAGAGACCCACCCATAGAGAGAGACCCCACCCCATAGAGAGGGGCCCCCCACCCCATAGGGGGACCCCACCCCATAGAAGAGACCCCCCCCCAAATGGAGAGAAAAACCCCAGCCCATAGAAAAGAGACCCCACAGGGAGGGGACCCCACCCCAAAAGGAGAGGGGGACCCCCCCCCCCATAGGGGAGAGCCCCATAGAGAGAGACCCCACCCCATAAAAGAAGAGACCCCACCCCCAGAGAGAGACCCACCCCAAACAGGGGAGAGGACCCCCCCCCATAGGGGAGGGGACCCCCCCCCAAAAGGGAGACCCCCAGAGAGGGGAACCCCACCCCTTTGGAGGGACCCCCCCCCCCCATAGAGAAGAAAACCCCCCCCCAATAGAGGAAGCCCCCTTTGAAAAGAGCCCCCACCCCATAGAGAGAGGAGCCCCCACCCCACAAAAGAGAGACCCCCCCACGAGAGAGAGCCCCAAACCCATAGAAAAGAGACCCCCCATAGGAGAGGCCCCCAACCCCATAGAGAGAGAGCCCCCCCCCAAAAAAAAGGAAAACCCCCCCCCATAGGGGCCCCCGGGCCCATGGAGGAGCCCCCACCCCCATGGAGAGAAAAAACCCCACCCCTTTAGAAAAGAGCCCCCCACCCCAAGAGAGAGCCCCCAACCCCATAGAGAAAAGGAACCCACCCCCTTAGAGAGCCCCCAACCCCACAGAGAGAGAGACCCCCCCCCACACAGAGAGAGACCCCACCCCATAGAAAGAGACCCTCACCCCATAGAGAAGCCCCCCCCCATAGAAAGGGGACCCTCCCCCCTTAGAGGGGAGACCCCCCCCCTAGAGGAGCCCCCACCCATGAGAGGACCCCCCCCCATAGGGGAGAGGCCCCCACCCCTTTGAGAGAGGACCCCCCCCCATAGAGAGAGACCCCTCCCTAGAGGGGACCCCCCCCCAAGGGGAGAGACCCCCCCCCATAGGGAGAGACCCACCCCACAGAGAGGGGAGCCCCCACCCCCATAGAGAGAGCCCCCACCCCTTTGAGAGAGACCCCCCCCCACAAGGAGGGAGACCCCCCCCTATAAAAGGGGAAGGGGCCCCCACCCCAAAGAAAAAAGACCTCCCCCATAGAGAGACCCCACCCCCCGAGGGCCCCCCCCCCATAAGAGAGACCCCCCCCCACAAGAGGAGACCCCCCCCCCACAGAGAGAGACCCCACCCCATAGAGAGAGACCCCACCCCACAGAGAGAGAGACCCCACCCCATAGAGAGAGACCCCACCCCATAGAGAGAGACCCCACCCCATAGAGAGAGACCCCACCCCATAGAGAGAGACCCCACCCCATAGAGAGACCCCACCCCATCACTGTCCATTCTATATATAGAGCCCACCACCCCATCACTGTCCATCCTATATCCAATGTCCTCCATCCATCAATGTCCATCTTCTATCCAATGTCCACCATCCATCACTCTCCATCCTATATCCAATGTCCTCCATCCATCAATGTCCATCTTCTATCCAATGTCCACCATCCATACCTCCCATCCTATATCCAATGTCCTCCATCCATCAATGTCCATCTCTATCCAATGTCCTCCATCCATCAGTCTCCATCCTATATCCAATGTCCATCTTCTATCCAATGTCCACCATCCATCACTCTCCATCCTATATCCAATGTCCTCCATACATAAATGTCCATCATCTATCCAATGTCCACCATACATCACTCTCCATCTTATATCCAATGTCCTCCATCCGTCAATGTCCATCCTATATCCAATGTTCTCCAGCCATCACTCTCCATCCTATATCCAATGTCCTCCATCCATCAGTCTTGATCCTATACCCAATGTCTTCCATCTGTCACTGTCCATCCTATATCCAATGTCCACCATCCATCACTCTCCATTATATATCCAATGTCCTCCATCCGTTACTCTCCATCCTATATCCAATGTCCTCCATCCATCAATGTCCATCCTATATCCAATGTCCTCCATCTGTCACTGTCCATCCTATATCCACTGTCCACCATCCATCAATCTCCATTCTATATCTAATGTCCTCCATCCGTTACTCTCCATCCTATATCCTATGTCCATCATTCATCACTGTCCAGCCTATATCCAATGTCCTCCATCTGTCACTGTCCATCCTATATCCAATGTCCACCATCCATCACTCTCCATTCTATATCCAATGTCCTCCATCCGTTACTCTCCATCCTATATCCAATGTCCATCATCCATCAGTCTCCATTCTATATCCAATGTCCTCCATCCATCACTCTCCATCCTATATCCAATGTCCTCCATCCATCACTCTCCATCCTATATCTAATGTCCTCCATCCGTCAATGTCCATCTTATATCCAATGTCCACCATCCATCACTCTCCATACTATATCCAATGTCCTCCATCCATCAATGTCCATCTTATATCCAATGTCCTCCATCCATCACTCTCCATCCTATATCCAATGTCCTCCATCCATCACTCTCTAACCTATATCCAATGTCCTCCATCCATCAGTCTCCATCCTATATCCAATGTCCTCCATCCGTCAATGTCCATCTTATATCCAATGTCCTCCATCCATCACTCTCCATCCTATATCCAATGTCCTCCATCCATCAATGTCCATCTTATATCCAATGTTCTCCATCCGTCAATGTCCATCCTATATCCAATGTTCTCCAGCCATCACTCTCCATCCTATATCCAATGTCCTCCATCCATCAATGTCCATCTTATATCCAATGTCCTCCATCCATCACTCTCCATCCTATATCCAATGTCCTCCATCCATCAGTCTTGATCCTATATCCAATGTCCTCCATCTGTCACTGTCCATCCGATATCCAATGTCCTCCATCCATCACTCTCTAACCTATATCCAATGTCCTCCATCCATCACTCTCCATCCTATATCCAATGTCCTCCATCCATCAGTCTTAATCCTATATCCAATGTCCTCCATCCATCACTCTCTAACCTATATCCAATGTCCTCCATCCATCAGTCTCCATCCTATATCCAATGTCCTCAATCCGTCAATGTCCAACCTATATCCAATGTCCTTCATCCATTACTGTCCATCCTTTCTCCAATGTTCTCCAACCATCAGTCTTGATCCTATATCCAATGTCCTCCATCCGTCACTGTCCATTCTATATCCAATGTCCACCATCCATCACTCTCCATCCTATATCCAATGTCCTCAATTCATCACTGTCCATCCTATATCCAATGTTCTCCAGCCATCACTCTCTAACCTATATCCAATGTCCTCCATTCGTCACTGTCCATCCTATATGCAATGTCCTCCATCCATCAGTCTTGATCCTATATCCAATGTCCTCCATCTGTCACTGTCCATCCTATATCCAATGTCCTCCATCCATCACTGTCCATCCTATATCCAATGTCCTCCATCCATCACTCTCTAACCTATATCCAATGTCCTCCATCCATCACTCTCTAACCTATATCCAATGTCCTCCATCCATCACTCTCTAACCTATATCCAATGTCCTCCATCCATCAGTCTCCATCCTATATCCAATGTCCTCCATCCATCAGTCTCCATCCTATATCCAATGTCGTCAATCCGTCAATGTCCAATCTATATCCAAATGTCCACCATCCATCACTCTCCATCTATATCCAATGTCCTCCATCCATTACTCTCCATCCTATATCCAATGTCCTCCATCCATCAATGTCCATCTTATATCCAATGTCCACCATCCATCACTCTCCATCCTATATCCAATGTCCTCAATCCATCAATGTCCATAATATATCAAATGTCCTCCATCCATCAATGTCCATCTTATATCCAATGTCCTCCATTCATCATTGTCCATCCTATATCCAATGTCCTCAATCCGTCAATGCCCAACCTATATCCAATGTCCTTCATCCATTACTGTCCATCCTTTCTCCAATGTTCTCCAACCATCAGTCGTGATCCTATATCCAATGTCCTCCATTCATCAGTCTTCATTCTATATCCAATGTCCACCATCCATCACTCTCCATTCTATATCCAATGTCCTCCATTACACTTTCTTCAGTGTCTCTGTTTTTACTTACATATTACTCATCTGATATGTATTTCCTTTCGTCCTCCACATCTGCAGATGTCCTGCCTCATCTTGAGTTGAGCTATCCATGTCTGGTCCACCTAATCATCTGTAGTCAATGTCTCCTCATATTTATGGACCCAGAAACCATATCCCGACTCTCCTCATACAACATTATAATAAAATTGACCCCGTGTAACCTAGTTTTGGATGAGTTATGGGACGGTGACACCTATGGTGTAGGGTTCCTCTCATTAGGAAGACACCACTATGGCTGAGACCCTGAGAATGACGCCAGGGACCGTGTATGGGGGAGCGTGGAGAACGCCTCTCTAATCCTCTCTCACAGCAGGAGCACAATATATAAGATGCTTACAATACGAGCTGTCAGGAAGCTGGAGGGCACAGGAGACGACTTGTATACACAGGACAATACCATCCGGTTTCCTTCCTAGAGCACCGCAGGCCTTACACTGTAAAAGACATGTTTATAAGCAAGTGGAGTGGTGTATAAAGCGCAGGAACTCAGCACTAGGGAAAATCGAGATGTTGGGAGACCCTGTGGAACAACGCAACCTCACGTACTGGTCCCACCACACTATCATCCAACAAGACTAGTCCGAAGGGGCAAAAATGAGGGCAAACCCAGCTATGTTGGCTTGGTCAGCATAGGACAAGCTTAATTGTCACAAGACTTTGCCCAGGGAACAACTGTCCTCTGACTACCTGAGAATATTCTGGGGGACTTCTAGATGGAAAAAAGTACTTTGATGCAGGGCTGTGGAGTCGGAGTCATGGAGTCTGAGTCGGTGCCTATTTTGCAGGAGTCGGAGTCGTCATAAAATGGAGCGACTTCGACTCCCAAATTATATAATAAGTTGGTCCAGTTAGTTCGATGCAAAGAGCAAGAGGAATTGTGTCCGGCCGGTGCTGCTGCTCCCATATCTTCAGCCTCATCACATGAGGAGTGTAATTGATGACATGGAGCAGGCAAAGCGCTGCCCCAGGGGAAAAGACTCCGCTCCCAGGTTTCAGCAAAATGTTTCACCTGCTTTCAAAGAAGTAGAAGATCAAACAGTCATCAGACCTGACTGTGGCTGAGGCAATTCCTTTATACCCTGACATTGTTAGAGATGTTACCCCTGTGGTCACCACTTTGCCCCCAAGTTAGTGTAGAGAGGCCGTTCTCTAGCCTGGAAATAATGAGATCAGATGTGAGGTCATGTATGCGGGATCTGATTGAGGCAATACTATTTCTCAGAACAAATTCAGAGACTCCACAAATGTCCCTGCAGTGTTTTACATATTTACAATTTTTTTGTGTTCTAAAGTCGTATCCAATAAATAGATTTTACACTGACAAGCAAAATGGTAACAATGTTTTGAACTTGTGACTTTCAGGCTCCATATCTGTCCCTCCACTACAGCTTTGTACATGAGACTACTGTAATTTTATATAGAGTCATCTTACATATCTTATACATAAATTTGACCTGCAAGTATTTAGCATCTGCTCAGTTCTACAGATTCTTTCCTGTAACTGCATTGTTACTGTTTTGCTCCTAAAAATTAAAATGTTAAATTGTATTATTTTGTTAGCATTTGGGAAATCCACCTTTTGGTTTTCAATACTGCCTGAATCCTTCTGGGCTCTGGATCAGATTCAAGCATATCTTGACCAAAACCTGATCACAGGTCTCTTCTACACATTCCCAATGTTGGTGCAGACTGGACTTGGATACAAATACAGCTTTTTCTTTAACTCTACCCACAAGTGTTCAAAAGATCAAAACATTGTTACCCTTTTGCTTGTCAGTGTCTGTTCTACCTAAATAGCTTGATTATTGTATCATAAGGTGATAAACAGCCTGATGTGACCATTTTACTACAGTAAAGTTATCACTTAAACATGCGCCGTGTATGAGGGGGTCGGAGGTTTGGGAAATTGAGGAGTCGGAGTCGGGGCTTTGGCTTGCCGACTCCACAGCCCTGCTTTGATGTCCCACCTGTGCCAGGTTAGTTTTGAGCCCCATTGATCTTAAGTACGTGTGGGTGATGGACCTCCCTCATAGTCTTCTAGGAGGTAAGATTTGTGTAAGGACACCAACATGGTTGGAGAAACTTTGACTCCATAGAATCTTCACTCAGTCCTACCAGGTGGCCAGATCCAAGACTGCTCCAATAACTCACCCATGTTAGTGGCCAGTAAGGACTACTACTTGAGGAACACTTGCAGTGACAGATTTTTCTTATGATCCTTCAGGAGGAAAGAGTAGTAGAAGGAGACAAACATAGTTGGAGACCACTTTGACTCCTTAGCATCGTTACCCAGTCGTTCCAGATTGCAAGATCCAAAGATTGCCCCATTTTTAACCCATAATGTTGGCGAGTAAGAACTTCTCCTTGAGGAACACCTGCAATGACGGACCTCCCTCATGGTCCTCTAAGAGGTAAGATTTGTGGAACGAGACCAATGTAGTCAAAGACTGGTGGAAGGAGACCAACGTAGTTGGAGATACATTGACTCCTTAGCATCTTTACCCAGTCCTTCCAGATTGCAAGATCCAAAGATTGCCCCAATATTGACCCATAATTTTGGCCAGTAAGAACTTCTCCTTGAGGAACACCTGCAATGACGGACCTCCCTCATGGTCCTCTAAGACGTAAGATTTGTGGAACGAGACCAATGTAGTCAAAGACTGGTGGAAGGAGACCAACGTAGTCAAAGACTGGTGGAAGGAGACCAACGTAGTTGGAGATACATTGACTCCTTAGCATCTTTGCCCAGTCCTTCCAGATTGCAAGATCCAAAGATTGCATCAATATTGACCCATAATGTTGGCCAGTAAGAACTTCTCCTTGAGGAACACCTGCAGCGACAGACCTCTCTCATGGTCTTCTAGGAGATATGGTGGAAGGAGCCCAACATAGTTGGAGATTGGTGGAAGAAGACCAACATAGTTGGAGATACTTTGACTTCTTAGCATCTTCACCCAGTCCTGATAAATGGCCTTATCCAAAGATTGCCCAAATATTAACTCATGAGAGTGGAGAGTAATGACTATTTCTTGAGGGGATTAACGTGGTCAGAAAGGACTGCTCCATGAAGAACACTTCCAGTGGGGAATCTGAAAGGGACAATTCCACAGGGGTCTCTTTTCTTGGGTTTCTGAGGGGGGCTGATGTCCCCAACAGAAAAATATCAGTCCTCTAGGGGCCAACTATATAAAGAGGGGCCCTTTTCCCCCCTTTTAAACAAGGGAAAATGTTTGGGGGAAAGGGATTGTTCCTCTACAGGTTCTTCCTTATTATCTAATTTTGTCCATTTTTGTCGTGTGTCAACAAGGGAAACCCCACAGGAAGGAAGAACGTCTTCAAAGTGCCCTCTTGACAGGGTGACTCGGTGCGGATATTGTGCAGCAATCACATGACCAACAGAGGACGTCATCAGGGTTCATTGCTACAGCAAGTTAAGGTAGCTTTAATACTCTAATCACATCTAAAGCAGCATCCACATTTCTCCACATGGAAGACCCCACAACTAACTCCACAGATTTCTCTGCAGTGGTGCATTGTGGGCCCAAGAACCAGTAAAAGGTACTGCAGTTTTGGAAGTGATAAGTCCAAGAGGGAAATCTCTCCTTAGGGAGGCACCTATATAGGGGGGGGGAAAGGGATTCAAAATTGCCTTTTTGCATCCACAAAGCACCCTGCATATCACAACCCTTATGGGAAAGGGTGAGAAGCTCTCGTTTTTGGAGGTAAAAAACCCCTTTTGTTTTTCCCCAGGATTTTTGGGAAAAAACAAAAGGGATTTTTTACCAGCCCCAGCCCCACTCTTTAAAAGTTTGGTTTTGGTTTGTGCCCTGTCAGTACAAGCAAGGCTTTGTACTGGGCTGAATGGGAGGCATAAAAGTAGCTCAAAAAGGGAGATCTTTTTCTTAGGGGGCCCCTAATAGGCGGTGGGTTCGTTGGGATGAAACTACTTCTGCTTTCACACTTTCTTCATCCTCCGACTTTTAGTTTTTTAAAGCAGAAAAATATTTGGTTTTATGGGTTTTTTGAGTCTTCGGCCAAGAGCAAAACACAAATTTTTAGGCCGGAGTAGTCATAGAAATGATTCACCGAGTGACAATAGTATTTACACATCCGAGCCCGAAAACAAATCCGAGAAGCCATCATAAAGCGACTACAACAACCATCATCCACGGTATCGAGGTGACAAAACACAGCAATGCTGAGGTCACCAGGGAGGCGTCAGAAATAGACAAGAATGACTAATAGATATATACAACCAACTAGATACCACAAAATATAACTGCTATAATACTGCCATCTATGTACAAGAATAAAACTATTATAATACTGCCCCCCATGACAAAAAAAACTATAATACTGCTCTATGGACAAGAAATTTAAATACTATAATACTGCCCCTATGTACAAGAATATAACACTTAAACGCCCCTAGTCAAGAATATAACACTTAATACTGGGCCCCCCATGTAAAGAAAAAACTCTATAAAAATCTCCTTTTACAAGAAAAAAATACTATAATACTGCCCCTATGTACAAGAATAAAAATACTTAATACTGCCCCTATGTACAAGATATAAATTAATATGCCCCTATGTTCAAAAATAATACTTAAAACTGCCCCTATTACAGAATATAACTATATAATCTGCCCCTATGTACAAGAAATAAAATACTATAATATGCCCCTATGTACAAAAATTAAAATACTATAATACTGCCCCTTGTACAGGAATATAACTATATAATACTTTGGGGGCCCCCTGTCAAGAATATAACTCTTTAATACTGCCCCTATGTAAAGAATTTAAAAACTATAAAACCCCCTTTTACAAGAATATAATAATTAATACTCCCTATGTACAAGAATATAAATACTTAATCGCCTTATGTACAAGAAAAAATACTATAAAAAGGGGCCCATTACAAGTATAATACTATAATACTGCCCCAGTAAAGATTTTATTATAATATGCCCCTATGTACAAAAATAAACTACTATAATACTGCCCCTATGTACAAGGAAAATAACTACTATAATACTGCCCCCATGTAAAGAAAACCATAATATGCCCCTATGTACAAGAATTAAATACTATAATATGCCCTATGTACAAGAATATAACTACTAAATACGCCCCCTAGTACAAGAATTTAATTCTATAATACTGCCCTTTTGTAAAGAATTTAACTACTATAATATGCTCCCCATGTACAAGAATTTAACTACTATAAACGCTCCTATGTACAAGAATATAACTTATTTTACTGCCCCCATGTACAAGAATTAACTATATAATACTGCCCCTATGTACAAGAATAAAATACTATAAT
>JAODAL010060484.1:0-20870 GCA_025379985.1 Phyllomedusa bahiana | reverse complement strand
AAAAGTCAAATCATACAAAAAGAAGCCAGTTTACCAACCAGTGTTGCCTGTAAGGCTGCATGGATCTCGCTCTGAGAAGGTGTGTAGAAGCCAAACCATGGTCAAAAATAATTCAGAAATACTAAATTTGACATAATAAAAACAGTCTTTATTGTATCATTCATATAAAATCCACGATCACCTAGGGATCTCAGACACTAAGGGTATGTTCACACGGCGTAATTGCGGCGCGTACAGTATGCCGGGTGATTTGGGAGTCGCGCTGATCAGCGCGTACTCCCGAAGCACGCGGTCCGGCAGCTTGCTGGCCCCAAAGACATTCATTACTCGTAACGCGTAATCGGCGTGAATTGACATGTCACTTATCTCCCCGTGCGTACAATACGATCGTATTGTACACACGGGGGGACGAGGCGTAATCCATAGTTCTTTATGAGAGCTATGGATTACCGTAATTGCGGAGCGCTTTTCGCTGCGTATTAAGTGCAATACGCGGCGCAATATGCTCACAATTACGCACAAAATAAGCAGTGTGAACATACCCTTAGGGCGACATGTATGAACTGTGGCGCTGACGGGCCAATTCTAAATCACTTTAAGGGAGTGTAGAATGTGCAAGAATGTATGGACCAGTTCTTCTGCAGTTCATACATACAGGCGCAGTCTGGTGCCAATATGACAAGTCTGGCTGAGGCACCACCTTTAACCTGGTCTGGCTGTTCTAACTGTTAAGCACCTAGGTTTGGGGTCAAAGATTCATAAATGTGTCTAATTCTACGAATGTAGTGCAACACGGCTTAGAAAGACTCAAATCTTTTGCGCATTAAACAGTGTTGCGCATATTCTTATGTCTCAAAAGTTTGGAGTGTGAATGTTCATACATCTATAGAACAGGGCTACAGCAGTTTTTTGATGCCAAAAAACTGGAGCAGCCCCATTCATACATGTCGCCCTGAGGGTATGTTCAAACGGTGTATTTGCAGATCAGTATGCCCAAAGTATGCCCCAATCATAGCACTCATTGATGTATTCCCCGATGCGTACTGAGCGCCGGGAGAAAGAAGTGACATGCGCCAGGTGAAGTGGAAGTCAATGGGTGCGCTGTGGGAAGTACGCGCTGGCCAGCGTGTATTTTCAGACAACCAGTGTATAGCAGTGCGCACTTGTACATGCTTCTGTATGCTGTGTGAACATACCCTAACACTTACACATTTCAAACATAACTTGTTTTTAGTCAGAAATGAAGAACTAAGAAATGCATAATCGTTAGTGTTTGCGATTTTACATGGATGATACCATAAAAACTGTTTTTGTTACATCATTATTGGATCACTGTATCGTTTTAGATAAAAGAAAAAAGTACTTTCTGTTCATCTGTGTGGAACTTCACAGCACACTAACCCCAATATCCGGTTTATGATTAGTTTGTGCTGGGCTGTATAAAAAGATAAATGTAATATACAGTACATAATATAGAACTATGACTCGGGTATGTATAGTTCATTAACTTTTTATTAAACTTTCTTCTCCCCATCACCCCTTTGTGTTCCTTGACAGCTCATGCAGTTTTCTGCCACCATCAATACAGAATAACAAGAAAAGGTGGGTTCATCCCTGTAATAATTTTGAGTTTATGTCTACTGTTGCTGTTCTTTTGAGTTGTTTATAAGTTAGCTTTAATTCTGCTCCAAGGGCGACATGTATGATTTGTGGCGCCCAGGCGGCAATTTTATTGTGCGCATTAGTAGCATAGAATGCGCCTGAATCCCTGCACCTGTTCTACACTGGGTCATAGATTTAGCGCTTTCTAGCTACAAAGCAACACTTCTAGCTCATGTAAACCACTTTTAAAGTGGTCTACCTGTTCCAGCAGTAATGCGCCTAACGTCATAAATGGCCCCAGAATGCCCACCGATCTCAGCCGCATTACAAAGTGGCAAAGGCGCTTTATAATGCGTATAATTATGTAGTGCGTCTGCTCATACAGCGAGCGCAGAGGGCTGCGCCAGGTCTTGGGCTGAAAAGACTCCAGATAACTGGCGCAGCCCCGTACATACATGTCGCCCCTAGTGTTAGGTTTAACACTCGTTTGGCTTAGCATACATCACAAAATGACACTTTTCAAATGCTTTTTTATGTCTGTGGTTTTGAATGTACATCTACTATAAATCATATAGACATAATCAAGCATTAAAAAGTTTTGCTGATTTGCTGTAAAATGAAATGCTGAAGCAGCTGTTAGCCGAAGCGCAACTTCTGCTGTATGTGTGACCATGTCCTTACACTTTCCTAAGAGCGTAAGAATAATAATCAGAATAAGAGCTTACCTGAGGGCAGAACCTGGGGGACAGAGTGCAGTGTATGAGCAGGCAGGAGCTCTAGGCTGAGACTGGTGGGAGCTGCATGGAGGTAATGATGCCCACCATCCGCCACTGACCCTGCAACAGAAATTCACAATCAGCCATATAAACCTGAGAGTGGTGGCACCAGAAGCTGGCACTCTGTAAGATGTTGCTGCCACCTATAAATGTAGCTAAGCACCCACAACATAAAGTACAAGTACCACATATCAGTGAACAGAACCTCTGCCACACAAATCGAATGCGCGAGCTGTGGCTCTTACACGTATATCTGTAAATTATTAGTAAGCTCTGCTTACAAAATCTTTGCTTTCTCTGTAGGTATTCAAAGATGCAACTATGGCTGTATGTATCTATTTAAAGGTATGTATTTATGTTAGATGTGATAGCTTATATATGTCATTTATGAAGAACTGTGTCAGGACTCAAATTGATTACTAGAACAAAATTGTTGTAGCACCACTTTATTTTCTGTGTATTTACAGCCACACTAGGGCGAATGGAGAATTGTGAAGATCACATAAGAGGACTATCCCCAGAGGAGAGCTCTGACCCAAAACAAATAGAGAAGGGTAAAGTAGATATAAGGTTATACCAAAATCTATCAAAACCTTCTGAAAATCAATATATATTCACTGAAAAGACGTATAAAACATAACTCCTATTAAAGGAATGCAAATAAAAGGAGAATAAATCCAAAACCAAACAAATTGGCCCACATATAATCAAAAATGGGTCAAAATCCCTGCTACCCCAGTCCATTGGACACACTTCTCACCCTAACTGAGGCTATAATACTATGTACCTATTGGTCATTCTGTTGTCCATACCACTTTTTGGCATTGCCTTTTTGGGGTTTTATGGAATGTCATGTATTATTTTTGAGTAATTTACTCCCCTGATGAGTTCTGTTTTACACCCCGGAAGGAAACGCATCAGAAGGCTGTTTAGGGTGTAATTGAGCATTTTTTGTACAGAGAGACTACTAGGGTGTAATAGGGCATTATAATTCCTAGGTTCCTGTGTGGGGTCGTCGTTATCAGACATGTGCATCCTCAAGTTAAGAGATGGTCGCATCTAGTTCATTTGAAAAAAAATTCAAGAAATTTTATGTTCATCCTATAATTTCAACCAAAAACGAATATCCCTAACCTTTTGTGAGTAGTGTATGCGTGAGAGCTATAACCCCTTTATCAGGGCTATCTATCGAGGCTCCCAAGACACCAACAGAAATCATACAAGTTTGTAATAAACATGTATTAAAAATTCTGCTTCTGTGCCTCTTTTATACCAGTGCAGTAGCAGTTTTACCCTATTAAGAAAATAAAAATGGTACAGCCCACATTCCTGTCCATAGTAGTGGCTTCCATGGAGTAACTGTATGGATAAAACAGTCATATGATCACTACACATAGGTCATGTGACCCTGGTATTCAGGTAACAGTAGTGTGTGGAGGAGCAGAACTTCTCCAGTATTACTACTCACCTCCAGCACAAGTCGTGCCTTATCAGTCATGTAGAGACCACCCCACATTTCATGTGACCCAGTTGGAGTATCCAGGTAAACAGTATGATATGGAGGAGCAGAACTTCTCCATTATTACTACCTCCAGCAGCGTCTTATCATGTGACCACCACACAAGTCATGTGACACTGGTATCCAGGTAACAGTAGGGTATGAAGGAGTAGAACTTCTTCAGTATTGCTACCTCCAGCAGCGTCTTTTCATGGGACCACACATAGGTCACGTGACTCTGTTATCCAGGTAACAATAGTATATGGAGGAGCAGAACTTCTCCATTATTACTACCTCAAGCAGCGTCTTATCATTGACACCAACAGGAAAAGTGACCCTGGGATCCAGGTAACAGAGTGTATGGGGAGCAGAACTTCTCCGTATTACCACCTCCACAGCATCTTATCATGTGGGCCACCACACAGGTTTATGTGACCCTGGACCCCCCAAGGCATGTGACCCGGTATCCCGGTAACAGTGTGTATGGAGGGGCAGAACTTCTCCATTATTTCTACCTCAAGCCGCTTTATCATGTGAAACCACACAGGTATGGGACCCTGGTATCCAGGTAACAGTTTTTGTGTATGGTGGAGCAGAACTTCTCCAGTATTCCCCCCAGCAGCACTTATCATGTGACTCACCACACAGGTCATGTACCCTGGGCGTACCACACACAGGTCATGTGACCCTAGGTATCCAGGTAACAGTAGAGAATGGAGGAGCAGAACTTCTCCAGTATTACTCCCCACACATGACTCTCTATCCATGGTGCACCACCACAACAGGTCATGTGACCTCTGGTATCCAGGTAATAGTAGTGTATGGAGGAGCAGAACTTCTCCAGTATTACTACCTCCAGCAGCGTCTTATCATGTCTGTCATTGTCTGTGGGGAAGATGCCGCACATTCTTCTCTATGTGTTCTGCTTTTTTTTTTCCCTTACAGTTAACTTTATTAACAACATGACATCACTTACAGAGACAGGAGTTATACAAATAACCCCACACAGTGAAGTTGCTTGAATAACCATATTAATAGTAATTCTTCTACTATAATTCCTATTCCATTCCCCCATAGAGGTCCTGTGATCCTGCTGCTAATTGACTGCCAGGAGGTCACATGACCATATGACTGACGCCATGTTCAGTCCATACAGTTACTCCATGGCAGCCATCACTATGGACAGGAATGTAGGCTGTACCGGTTTTTTTTTCATTTCTAGTTAGGGACCTACTGCATTGGTATAAAAGAGGTACAGGAGCAGAATTTTAATACATGTATATTAGAAACTACAGTAGAATATATTCACTGATAGGAAACAGAGATCTTGACAATGGTGCAGAGTTTATACACATCATTTTAGGAAGTTAGATAACTTTTCATTACAGGATGAAGAAGTATTACGTGCCGGACACTGCACTGGCTCTTTGTATAGCGCTCTATCTGTGAAATATTGGCCCACATTTATTAGCGCTGTCTAACATTTAGGGTATGTCCACACAGCTTGTTTGCATGGCGTAATTGCGTTGCAATTGGTCAGTGCGTACTTTGAAAACACCCGGCGTATTGCAACACATACAGTATGCGCCACGATACACCATGTGAACATACCCTTAGGCAGCATAACTTTAGACACCAGGAGCCACATGTATGAAAACTGGTCTAAAATTCACTTTGTTGCCCAGTGCAACCAATCAGAGCGCCCCTTTCATTTTTTCAGAGCACTATATGAAATGAGAGGGGCGCTCTGATTGGTTGCTATGGGTCACAAAGAGAGTTTTAGACCTAGACAGTTTTCATACATGTGGCCCCAGGTTTTCACACTGACTCATGTTGTTTGATAAATTTGGCACATATTTAGACTTGTCTTTTTAGTCCAACTATAAGTTGTCATACTTTTTATGCCAGAATTTTGTTGTGTTGCTTGGCACAGTTTTTGGCACAGTATATCACATCATGGTCATACCTATTTCCTGTGGATCCATGTCCCCTTTCCACAAAGCCATGCCCATATGTTAGAGAGTATGCAAAAAGTGTCTAATGGCCATAGTATACGTGCCTGCGAAACACTGTGACGTGACATATTTTTGTGCGTTTTACAACACTTTTCTGCTATAACCACAATAGTAAATGTGGGCCATTGTTTTGTTTGTCTAGACTCCATTGTCTTATCTCATTGCTACAATGTGTTTTCCTAATACCGTGCTGTGTATACAGCCATAGCCCTTAGTGGTATATTACCTCCCAATAACATTTCCTGCAGCAAGCTGTCTATCCGCGCCATTCCAAACAACTTGGCAAATTGCACCTGCTCGATCATCTGCCAGGTGATGCTCTGCAGAGGCGGGAGGAGGAGGAGGATGTCGCTGAAGCGCCCCCTGGAGTCGTACTGTCGGTCATTGATGTAATTTTCTAGGTTTACCTGCACCTGGAATCGCATGTGCTTCACTTTACTGGAGTCACTGAGCCCTTTACAGTCTGTGGCAACACAAGAACATTATTCAGAACATGTTCCATATTCAGAATTACTTGTCCCCAAAAAATATCCTAAAGGAGTGTGGCTGATGGGGCAGATTTATCAATACTGTCTAACACCACTTAGACCAGACAGTCTTACAATGCATCACATTTATCATAGTGTTGGTAAATCTGGCACGTTTCCACTGTCTAGTCTTACTTTAGACTTTCTATGAATTGGCTTACTTTATGTCATTATTACGCCATAATTTTGGTGCATTTTTATTTCCATGAGACCACACCTCCTTTACATAGGCCATGCCCTTTTGTCAGACGAGGCACAGAAGTGTCTAGAACTTGTCTACAACACATAATAAATGTGTGGAAAGCATGTAAGCCATTATTTTTGGCTCAAATTGCGCCAGAGTTCTGATGCAGTTGTCTTAATAGGCTTTCTCCAATATGTGGACATTCAGTACCTTTATGCTTATTCTCTTCCTTCACGTCACACGCCCTTTGACCCGCTTTCCCTTACACAACACTTACCAGGATCAAAAAAAATGATGGCCTTCAGGCAGGCGTACTCATTGTCATCAATCTGGATTTCCCGTAGAGGCTTCACCAGCTCGTCGAGAATCCTCACCGCGACACGGCCGATTTCTAGTTCAGGACACTGCATGGGAATAATGAAGTCATTACCTGCAGGGAGAAAGAAAAAAACGATCAGATCCAAGTGTTTAACCAAGATCACGACACGCCATAATCACATCACATTGCATTGTACCTAGACACCACTCCATACACTCAACACTGTGATCAGTTCTTTCTGCTCTCTCCCAACTCTTAAAATAGTTTGCTATGGGCCCAAAATAGTGAATAAAAAATTCCTAATACTCTTACCTTTTAAAGGAGTTGTCTCCCCACAGGGTTTCAAAGAATGCATGAAAGAAATTCTCTGTCACTTCCTGGTTCAGACTAATTTGCATAAGCTCCATGCTTGTACAGCTCCCTTGTGCTTTCAGATGCTAATTAGATTAGATTGCTTCTCAAACTACTCCCCGGACTTCTTATCTGATCCCCAAAACAAATGCCCTAATTACAGAGTGTTTACTTGAGATAAATCAAGCTTTTTACTGTCTGGCAGCACAGGACACTTGACTGACACTGCCTACCCGTGTGAGACTCACTCTTGTTATCTCAAACAGCCCAGGGAGATTTGGGTTTACAGGTCTGTTACTGAGGGGAAATGAAATAGCCACAGAGGTAATAAATTCACTTGTATCTCTTTAGGGGAAAAAAGAGGAACAATGCAATTATTTGGAAAATGTCTTTTATTTTGTGTTCCCTACAATTCGAAAGCTATTCTTTGTAGCGAGACAACCCCTTTAAACTTTAAATTACATTTTTACAATTTTTTGCTTATAGAAGACAATTATTTGGGTTTAGACAATCCTTTTGATCTAGCTCATTACAAAATTTAACAAAGATTGACATCAGCAGTAAACAACCCTAGTGTATATAGACAGCAGTGCTGTTGACGGATCCTAAGGCTATGTCTACACAGCTCAGGTTTTCTGTCAGATTTTTGGTGGTTTTTAGTATTTAGAAACCTGAAAATCTGCCGGAGAACTTTTCACATAGACTTCAATACAAAAAATGAAATGTAGTCTACACAGGTCTTTTTTTCTGGTCAGTTTTCAAAACTCGAGGTTTTCGGTTTTAGGCTAGAGACACACAGCATAGTACAAAAACTGTTAGAAAGCCGACAGCAGTTTGTCCTATGCACGACCGTGGTTTTTGTCACTGTTTATTTTGTTGTCGGCCTGTACAATTGAATGTACAGGAAACCAACAGCAAAATGCAAAACTCCGGCGGATTTTACAACAATTTCTTACAGCCGCCGGCACCAGAAAACGAGCAGAAAAAAAACAACCTGTGTAGACTACAGGTCATTTTTTTTTGTATTACAGTCTTGGGGCTTATCAAACGGTCGGATTTTAAGCGGTTTCAAAATATTACAACTGCTGAAAATCCGGACGTGTAGATATAGCCTTAGGTTTAGAAACATGTTTTAAAATCTGCCGGAGTCTTACTATTGAAGTCTATGGCTATGTCTACACAGCACAGGTTTTCCATCAGATGTTCTGTGGTTTTTTAGTATTTAGAAAACTCTGAAAATCTGGCAGAGAACTTTTTGCATAGACTGCCTGAAAAATCGCAAAAAAAACCACACCAAAAACCTCAACAAAAAAACAAAAAACATCCGAAAAACTGACAAAATACTCAGGTTCAAAGTGGTTTTTAGATTTTGCTTTTCAACGGTTGCCTATGGAGCAGTGGCACACCTGTCAGTCACAGGGTAAGTTTATAAAATGATATCCATTTCTTACCCAAAAGCAGGAAATCTTTGTAAGGGAGAGACCGTTTGGCAACCCCCAGCAAGAGATGAGCGCCAGCGTGTGCCCGCAGCAATGCCACCTAAGGAAACACAAAGGAAGTGGAATGGATAAAGGCACAGCGGGTGCAAAGTTCCCAAAAATACTAACTACTGTTAACAACATAATGAAGCTGATGAATTTCTCTGTTCTGTAGGTGTGATGATAATCTTACGAGTTTACTGTTTTAGGCTTCAATTAATTAGGTGAGATGTGGCTGATTATCCAGGAAAGGTGTCCATTATATAGGATATTCCATAACATCCAATTTTCTATGATGACCATGTTACCTGGTCGTCCAGGGGAAGCTCGCAGAACACTGGGATGTACTTTGCCCACTCGACCAGTAGGAGGAGCTGCTGCTTCATTGACTCGCATACATCACTGATTGTAGCAATTTTCTTCATTGAAATATCCCCTATAGATGCTGGACTGAGGCAGGAGAACTGAGGACAGAATGAGAGGCTGGGGTCATAGACCAATTACAATAAAAGCATCAAATCTAGTATTTTTAAAGTGGTTGTATGTCTTTTTTTTATCCTTTCTAAAAAAGGTCTTGTGGGTGAGATTGTTCCAATGTTAAAAAAAAAAAAAAAAAAAAAATGTACTCACCCCTAAGGGTCCTGTAGCTGCTTTCGTGTTCCCTGCTGGTCCCTTATCGATTACCTTATAACCATGGTTCACATGATAATGCAGCCATGCACTGACCTCAGCATACATACTGAGAGGCCATCAAGACTTTCAAGTACTACACTAGCCCCCTAATTCCCCAGATTTGTACCGAATTGCATATATGTTGAACCACCTCAATTATTATGTTTACTCTATGGATCCTGCTTCACGCACTCTCCGGCAGCTATGGGATGCAGTCAGCATTCCTTCGGACACCTGTGACAGGACCAGGACCTCATTGAGTCACTCCCAACTCGTCTGTCTGCCGTCCATGCCGCACATGGCAGTCATTAGCATAAAAATGTGATTTGACTGGCTATATATGCCTTAGCATGTCCTGTGTAAATTTGTAACTGAAATATTGAAACCATGCGGTTGAATGACATGACATGCTAAGCCATTTATATATGCAGAGTGCGCTGAACATAGAATTGGATTCAAGACCTCATAATAAAAAAACACCTCGCCTCACTCAGAATCTGTTCCTACAGGAAATCAATAATTACTCGCTCACTCCAAATCAAGCAAGCCATTTGGTACATAGGAAGCTCATCTCACCAGGGAGTCGAGCCTCCAAAGCTTTATATTATTCAACTCACACCTTAGCCAGGTAGAGGTAGAGATTTCTTCCAAAGGAAAAACATCAGAGGAGGTGGGGTAGACGCCACAGAACTGGAGTTACATATGGAATTATGGGGATACTATATGTCATACATGTATACCAATTCCCTTCTCAGAACCCCAGGAGCGAGAAGAACATCCACATGGGTCTCACTCCCTTCTCAGCCCAAAGGTTAGGGAGAGCTGGAGAATGACTACTAGGAACCTGGCTGTTAAGCCGTATTTGTTATCAGAACGTAGCTGGGGCCCAACCGAGTCTGATGGTACCAGCTCCACCTTTCTGTGAACCCATTTTAGGTTAGAGGTCCAAGAACTCAGCCAAGAGGAGAGGCGGGGCTATCAAACCATCCCAGGGGCATAAGGGAGTGTGACCAGCTTAGGATAAGAGCATACGCTCTGCAGCCACTAGTTCTTGTCTGCTGTGGGGGTATATACCAGACTTAGTATATCAGGAGGAACCAGGAACTTGCTGGCATCACACGCCCCCACGTGGTTTCGCTAAGGTCTAACACCAGGTAACTGACCTTTTCTGTATATACTGTCTGTAGCCCACACCTGTAATTGCATTTACGACTTTTATATATCTCTATTTACTGTATGTATTATCTTGTTTAGTGTGCCCTTAAGGCAATTAAATATTTAATTTATTAATATTCATTAATTCAATTAATGTTGGGCAACTCTCTTATCTCGATCCACAAACCCATACGTCCGTGTTCTCGGTTTTACATTTTACGCTACCGGGGGCTGGTGTCTGGCCCAATATAATCTTGTTAATAGACCCAAATTATATCTAACGAGGAACTTGTGGCGGTCTACCAGGCTGTCACAGCTCTGTTTCACTGGTTATAGGGAAAAGGGGTCTCACAGCCAGTCAGCGTTGTGAGCGAGTGTGGCACACTGGCAGTTGCGTGGGCTCTCATCTCTCACTTCCCGTGCCTGCGTGGACAGGGGGTGTCTGTGAAATGGTATCCAGTCGACCTTACGTACCCCTAAGGCTGTGGAATATCAGTTATCCGTCACATATTGGGTCACGTGTCAGACCGCGTGGCCAGAGGATCCTGATGCATCGACCAACAAACAGAGCCTGTTCGTGACATGGACCAATAAAGGGGGATTTGACACCTAATTGTTTATTCTATAAAGGGCACTGTGGCCCACACTCACCAGCCACTCAATCAGTGTAGTGGAGAGTGTTTTCTACTACACAATCAGCATCAGCACCCTCATCAAAGTGCTGTACAGGAATGCACAGTGTGCTGTGAACATTACCAAGTTGGGGGTGTGTGGTGTGGTTGGTAGGAAGATGTCTCATCCAAACTCACTCTACTCTGCCCTACACTCAACAGTGTAGCAGATGGATATTTCTGTATGTAGAATGCAGTTATTGTCCTAGGACAAGAACTCTGCCCTTAAGTTGATGCATTTTCTATAAGGGTATGTTCACACGGCTTAACTGCGGGGCGTACATTGTAATATTGAGGTCTTCCTCATGAATGTTCCCTGTATTGCATGAAAAGGGAAACCCACCTGCTGTGTCATAGCCTCAGCCTGGGTCAGGATGCTGATGGATAATGAGCCGTTGTCCTCAAAACTGCTTCTCCTCATACTGATTCGGTCTCTCTCATTCTGCACGGCTGAAACAACAGCAAACATAGTGATATCCTGTGTCTCCCAATGAGTAGAAGCACCAGAACCCCAATATATAGAGACATAAAGATTGAGTACTGTATGTGTAAAAAGACATTCTTGAACCTCCTAGGACATGTTCACACAGTGGGTTTTTCCAGTGGAAATGGCAAAAATCCACTGTGGATTTTACCAGTTTTTGACACGCATTAGCATAATTGAATAGGTTGCTCTAACTACACAAATCAGTTTCTGTGTAGAAACATATCAGGAGGTGACATGTTTCTCATATTTATACCACAACACAAATTTGAAATCTGTGCTCCATGAAGTCCTTTTTAACACATTTCTTACGTGTGTAAGATACTTGCTGATCATACTTTGACAGGAAGGGTTGTTGCTTACAAATGCACCAGACTTTTGGCATAGGATTTTCATGCAAACTAAACCAACCTATAACTGGTATAAAAAGTCTGATTTACACCAAATTAATCATACAGCCCCTATGACATTTTGGTGGATCCTTAAAAAGTGTAAACTTAGACTAGGCAGTCCAAGTTTTAGACAGAATTGGTTAGTCTGCCCCAATATTTGCTTTATTTCTGAACACTCCAGACTTTATGAAACATAACTCAAACACATGAGAGTAAATTATATTACTTAATGGTGGATGTTTTTCCAGTATAAATAGGAGAAAATTGTGAAATCATTAACAACAAAAAAAATCCCAATTAGTACTTTGTCGCTTCTCCTCTGTCTTTTATGAGGCCTGAATTCTTTGAGCCATGGACTTCACTAATCATAAACAGTGTACTACATTGAGCCAACTTTATTGAGGAAACAAATAAACTTGCAGTCACATAAACTTGCATGAAACAATAAACTTGCAGTCACATTGATATCCGGACTACTAGCTGGTCTTGCCATTGGTTCAATTTAACTTTCTTGAAGAAAAGCTTTAATCCTTTTTGCTCCATGGCAAGATGCATTATCATCGCAAAAAATGACTTATCACCAAACCTATGAAATCTATGAAATAAGAAAAGAGTCAAAAGATTTTTGGCGACATGTCAGAAAAGAGGCACCGCCACACCAGTTTTAAGGCGCATTAAATGAGTGTATAGTGTACCTGAATGAATGAACCTGTCTAAAAACTGCCGTCTGGTATACCCTGCACAGTTAAATTTATACGCCTAATCTAGACGCATAGCATAATGTAGGCGTATGGCATATCATTGCTAGCATATTTGATGTACCTACTTTAGGCGCATTCAAATGTGTCGTGCCTGGCATAAAATGCACCTAGTTTTGATGTACTACAGTTCATTTATATAGAGAATAGGACCTCAACAGTTTTTGGCGCAAAATACACCAAAAAAAAGACCCTTTTTGTCCAACACTGAGGTAAAAATTACCATCTCTACTTTATCTGAGATGCACCCCTTTAAATAAATGAGAGGGGAAATGTGATTGCTTTCTTTAGGCTTTTTTATATGTTTCATTAGAATGACACCAGACACGAGTTTCAGCATCATCTCCATGACCAGTGCAGATTGGGGATTCATCGCTGGATATCACCTTCATCCAATCATCCACTCTACATGATTGCTTCTTTTTAGCACCGTAACCTTGTTTTCATCTGTTTAGGCATTAGTCTGGGTTTCCCATTTTATTCAGCCGATTTCTTACAGTTCTGTCACAAATATTGACTATTGTCCCCACCCATTCATTTTGTTGAGCGTTTTTTGTTTTTAGAGCATATTGCTTTGAGTTTTCTATCCTGATGCTTTGAGGTCTACCTGTATGTTTTCCTTTTTTAACCCCTTAAGCCGAACGCCTGAAAAGTACTTAATGACCAGCAATTTTTTTTACTTTTTGCATTCTTGAGTTTCAACACTTGTAACTATTTTATTTTTTCAATGACGGACTTGTATGAGGCCTCGTTTTATTCAGGAGAAGTTGTACTTTTTGGGGGAATAATTCACTTATAAATTACCGCAGACTTTTGTTTCCAATTTTTTTTGCACCATTCACATTTCACACTTAATAACTTGTTACATTAATTTTACAGGTTATTACGATCATGTGGATACCTAATCTGTTTGGGGGTTTTTTTTGTGTGTAATGTATGCACAATTATTTTTTATTAAATATTTATTTTTATCTCTATTATTTATTTCATTTATTTTTTTCTACACTTTTTTCGTTTTTTGGTTTTTTTTAAATCACATGATGGGATAACAGTTTTCCCCTTTTTTACACTTAGTAATGTATTAAAATATTCATATATGCTAATACATTATAATCTGTGTCAGTTTGACACAGGCAGCACACAGTCTGCCCTGATCGATGGCTTCTTCCACAGAGCCCTGGGGCCACTCTAGGTCCCCAGGGCTGACTGTGCAGCCGTTCCCCAGGCTCTGTTAGGTCACCGGAGTCCCGATCACCCGAAAGAGCAGGGGAAAGCCCTTTGATTATGCTTATTGTGGTCACAAACTACGACAATCAAACGGTTAAGCATCGGGGAGCGGAGGTTTTCCCCGTTCCAGGGCGCTTGCAGAGGCTGCGCTGGGAATAGGGCGGTGAAGTACAGTTCTTAGTAATGCTGCAGCACCGGGCCCTGCAAACCCCAATGTCTACAGCGACGCCAAAATATGACGCTGCAGACGAACAACCTGTACCGCCCAACGTCAAAAGTCGATAGGCGGTCATTAAGTGGTTAAACTTTGCATTTAGTTCATATTTGCACTAAATTTTACATTTGTAGACAAGTTAGTAAAAACCAGGAAAATCCAGCACTTACGTGTTTCGGATACAACCTTATTCATAGCGTTGAATAAGGTTGTATCTGAAACATGTAAGCATTAGAAGCAGTGGTTTATGAATATGCTGTAAATTTTACTTCGCGAATAAAGGATGTTCTTTCAACGGTTGAATCAGTCAAGTCTATGGTGCTAGAATTTCCTGTTTTTTACTTACATGTCTACAAATAGTCTACGAGTACTTTCGTTCCTGGCTTTCCAAAGAATTGCTAACTGCTGATTTTCCTTTGTTTCTTTTTCGATAAGATATTTTACATATAGCTCGCTGGAAACAACAACATTTTTTGCCTTGCATACTCTGTGTGTCAATGTCTGTGAGCATTTTCTTAAACTACAGATACACATAGCAGCAGTGTGGTGGTAACAGCCATGTGGCAAAAAAAAACCACACACAATTTACTACTAATTGCAGCATGCACACAGGGCTGTCTTTTCCATTGGGCACATTAGGCAGTTGCAGGGGGGGGGCCCGTGGAGCACAGGGACTCTGGGTTGTCAGAGGTATGTCCCGGAAATGCTCAGGATGCCAAAGGTTCCCTGCCCTTACGATTAGTCTTGTAGGCTGCTTAAAGAGAACCTGTCACATAGATTATGCCCCCCTTACTTAGGACAGCACAAGCTAGTGTTAGACCTGCTGTTTCCAGCGCTGTGTCCCTTATTCTGTAAGATGCTGTCGTTTTAGAGCATTTAATACTCAAATCTGCATTTTCAGCCAGAAAAGAATCAAACAAAGAGTCAGTTTTTTTCAAACCCCGCCCACCTGAGGCTAGCCCGGCCCACCTCAACTGATAAACCTATTACTTTGAATAGGTAGAAACATGTGAATAACTGCCAGGTGGGCGGGGCTAGTATTTGGTGGGCGGGGCTAACACCTGCTCATGAATAAGATTTGATCATTAAATGCTCTAAAACTCCAGCATCTTACAGAATAAGGGACACAGCGCTGGAAACAGCAGGTCTGACACTAGCTTGTGCTGCCCTCAGCAAGGGGGGCATAACCTATGTGACAGGTTCCCTTTAAGTCTGTGAGAGGTGAGTCTTATGTAATTTTTTTCTATTTCAGTTGTGGGGGCCACTGTTGACAGGGGTTTTACCTGTCAAGGCTCCTACTGACTTGGGCCCAGATGGAAAATATAAGGGATAGAGAATGACTCAAGTCAGAGGATACATCATCTGTGAGTCACTGTATGTAACTGCACTGTAATCACTTATATGTCGGCAGAGTGCCTGAGTACAACTAGTAACTACCACTATATGGTCACTGTATGGCAGTAATATTGGTTTTGCTGTAATGGTTTACATTCAGGAACAGTATGGTGGTATTATTCAGTCACATTGTAAGGGTGATATGTAGGCAGGGTGTGGCGGTATTATTTGGTCTTTGTAATATTGACACTTTGTAATATTGGTAATGGTATACTGATTTGGTCAGGAACATTATAGTGATAACACTGGGGAATACTTATTTTGGTGCCTTTAAAGTTGGGACCGTTTTTGAGTATGTTCGGGGTGCTGATTCTGAAAATGACTCCCGTTTCCCCTATCAGCTCTGGTTTTGGAGATCCGGCATTAACAACTTACTAAGCATATGCTGCTGAAAGTAGTGGTCACTCAATATTATACTTAAGAAATGTTGGAAATTCATGTAAAACAGAAAAGACATACATTGTAGAACATTTAATAACACATGCAAACAAAAACATGAATTTGCATGAGCAAATTCAATTCTATTCATCTGTACTATATTTATAAAGAAATTAATCACAAGGACAATGTAGAATCATGTAATCCACATCTCATAAACTAGAGCTGCTAGAACAAAATGGATGGGATTTTCGGACTCAGCAGCACTCAAATCCCCAGAGTAAGGTCAAGATTTCTAGGCACCAAAAACATTTTTTTTTTTTTTGTACCCCATTGTACTGTTTGTTTCTTGTTTAGCAGTATTATTGGTAACTGTATGATCACTATTTAGAGGTATCATAAATAGAAAATTATCATATAGCTATTATTTATATGCATTTATTTATACAGGGATACCCCTTTATCCGCCGGGGTTACGTTCCAGAAAAGTGTGATGGATAACGAAACGATGGATAAGGAGGCAGAAAAACAAAAACTACTGTACAGTATATTATAATGTAATAATGTAACAAGGCATAAAGAACATTGTAAGCAGGATACAGTAAAAGATGAGGTGGCTTTATGGCACCAACTAAAGTAGCTGCAGTGAATAAGGGATGGTTGTATACTCATGGATATTGAATATGAAATGTTGTATCTGTGAAGCAAAACGATGGATAACAAGGTTTTTTGCAAAATTGATGATGACATAACTGTGAAATGATGGATACCGAAGCGTTGGATAACGGGGTATTACTGTGTAATACATATTATTTCATGGAAATACATCTATAGACTCTGGAAGTGTCACTCTTGTTTTTGTGCTTCTCTGCTGGAGCAAGCTGGGCATGAGTTTGTGAGCTTGAGAGTTGTTAGACGCATGGTTTGGTGTGATGCCATGTGATTGGGCAGGGCTTAGTGCATTACTTTGCCCAGGAACCCTCAATACTGTTAAGACATCCTTGCATGTACACAATGTTCTTCACCTCTAGATGCCATCAAACCTCCCAATTTGTGCTAAACTGTGTGGAGTTTTAACATACTGTTCTTGGCCACATGACAAACTTCGTTGCACAACTGTTATATGTATGAGCAATGTTATCTGCAGATGAATTTATATTTTTGCTTAGGATTCCAGACATGTCTGTTTTACTAAATACTTCCATTCCCTGTAGAATAAAAATTCTGGAGCATCTTCACTAATAACTCAGTGTTGTGCTGTTCCTCTGTTATTCTTTGTAGAAATCTATTACTGAATCTGTCAGCTGGGTGTTACTGATTAGGTTTGTTCCCACATACTAGTGCATCTCCAAAAATTAGAATATCATTGAAAATTAAAGGGGTTCTCCAGGACTATCTTTTTATTTGTTATAGGGCTCACAAATGTATTATATTAAACCATGTAATACATACTGTAATGAGTCTATACAATATATTATAAATAATTGATATCAAATATCTTTCCAGTGATAATTTTTTGAGCTGCACTAGTAGTTTGGCATTGTCCAATCAGTGCTGACAATGTCAGAGTCAGTATTTGTAGGGGCAAAGCCCTTGAAAACTCAAATGGTAGCACCCATCTGACTTATTCAATAATACATTTCTAGAAGGAATAATAGAGGAACAACACAACACAGAGATATAAGAGAAGATGCTTCAGAATTGTTGTTTCAAAGAGAGCAGAAGTATTAACTAAAACGGACATGTGAGAAGATACCACAGGTCCTCTACGTGCATTGTACAAACCTTCTTTTTTCATTCCCGCTCGGAAACATTTTCGTAGGCGACAGTAACGACACTGATTCCTCTTGTCTTTATCTACTATGCATTGTCTGCTGAACCTGCAAAGAGAAAAGAAGCTGCACATAAGTCACCGACTGCACCCAGTAGCACAACAGGAATGGATAGAGTGGTTAAGCGGACAGTACTACGTATGATAAGATTAGATACATTAGCTCAGCAGACAGTTTGACACACAATAGGATTAGATACAGCAGCTCAGCATTTAGGATTCCACAGAATGGAATTGGATACAGCAGCTCGGCAGACAGTACCACACAGGGGCCACATATTGGGAGATATACCACATATTGGGAGCAGTGTCTGCTGCATAATAGAACTTACTGCTCTATGCAGAACAGACTAAGTCATTACTTAAATGGAGTGGATTTTGCACTGCTAGGGTCTGCTCACAAAGCAGAAATTCACACAGATTTTGGGGTGGAATCTGCTTGCTTTCTGCATCAAAATCTGCACATAGCATTGTCCCACTATGTTTAATAAGAATTCGCACTATGCCTTGTATGATGTGGATTTTGCAATTGGTAGTGCAGAAAGCATGTCATGGAATTGTGTCCACAAACAGGACATCGATAAGCCCCACTAAATAAAATCTGCCTAATAAAAAACATTTGCAGCCAAAACCTGAATAGAAAATTCTGTTGTGTGATTGTACCCTCTATAGCAGGCATTCTCAAACTGCGGCCCCCCAGCTATTAGGAAACTACAACTCCCATCATGCATTTATATAATCTATAACAGTGGGAATGATGGGAGTTGTAGTTTCCCAACAGCTGGAGGGCCGCAGTTTGAGGATGCCTGCTCTATAGCATCCCATAGTACTGTACAATACAGTGCAGGGCAATGATCATACATAACGGAAAAAAAATTATGTGAGTTTCAGGGCTAATCGTTATATTCAGCTGTGGAAAGGTTGTGGATTTCTATATAACTGTGAAATCTATAGTAAAATCTGTATCAGGATCCACAGGAGACAGAGAAATCTGTGTAAACCTAATGTAATGGGTCACAATATCTCTAATTATACAGGCTGGTCTCAATTTAAAGGTCAGTGTCCAGTTTTCCTTAAATGAAGCTTAAAAAGGTTTTGCCATGAGGCCTCAGAGAACGGGGAGATGGCTGCGTTTGTGCAGTTCTCCCGATTCTTTTCTGTGGCTGTTAGGAATATAGCCTGGTTGTATTTGGAACTCCCATAGACATGAATGGGAGAGAGTAATGCAAGTGTATCTATCTTTCCATCTACTGAGGCCAGCTCATAGCAAGCTGTGAGCCGGCCTCAGAAAGGGATTCTGCTTCTTGGTAAAACCCCTTTAATTATCATATAATTAAAAGTCTTGCAACAAAGATTGTGTTTCACTTTTTTACTATTCTTAAGATCACTGTTTGCTTTTAATGGATGGAAACTTTTTTGTTTCCATCAAAAACGTGTCTCTACCCCCAATTCCAAAAAGCTGTAATGCGGTGTAAAATGTAAAAAAAAATACTGCAGTGCGTTGGAAATCTCTTATAGCCATATTTTATTCACAAAGAACATCAATCACATATGAGAAGTTAAATGTTAGGCATTTTTCCATTTCTTTTAAAAACGAACTAGTTTAGAAACTTATGATAGCAATACATCTCAAAAAAGGTGGGTCAGGGTTGGAAAAGTAAGTGGTACTATTGAAAAACATGTGGAGTGTCATATTTCAACCAAGTCACATGACTGTATAAAAAGAGCATGTAATGGAGGCAGAGTCTCCCGAAAGCAAAGATGGTTAGAGTATAACCAGCCTGTGAAAAAATATATCTAAAGATTGTGGAAGAATTTCAGAAAAATTTTATTTAACATAAATTGTAAAGATTTTGAATATCCCAGCATATACAGCACATAATATCATCAAAAGATTCAGAGAATCTGGAGATATCCATTTGCACAAGAATAATGGTCAACAAATGCTGGTGACTTATGGGTTCTCCAGCACTGCATTAAAAACAAGCATGATTCGGTCATGTAAATCACTGCATAGGCTCAGGAAGACATCCCGAAATCACTGTTTGTAAACAAAGTTTGCTGTACAAGTTAAAGCTTTATCATGCAAAGAAGAAGCCTTATATCAACAAAATCCAGAATCGCTACTGTCTTCTCTGGGCCAAAGTTCTTTTAAAATGGACTGAGGCAACATGAAAAACTGTTCTGTGGTCCAGTAAATCAAAATTTAAAATTCTTTATTGAAACCATGGACACTGACTCCTGCAGACTGAAGAGCTTGTTATCAGTGCACAGTTCAAATCACTGATTGTATAGGGTTTCATTAGTGCCTGTTGTATGATCAGCTTATACATCTTTAAAGGCACCATTAAAGCTGAGAGGTATAGAGAGACATCTCTTTCAGGAAAGGACTTGCATGTTCTAGCAAAGCAATACTTAACCACATACTGCATCCATCACAACAGCATGGCTTCACAGAAGAGGAATCCTGGTGCTGAAATAGATGCTCTCAGTCCTAACCTTTCACCAATAAAAAAAAGAAGCGGCAATGTGAAACATGAATCTGGTAGAGATGACCCAGGACTGTTGAGCAGCTAGAATCCTGTATCAGACAAGAAAGGAACAACATTCCTTTTCCAAAACTCCACTAATTGGTCTCCTCACGTCCCAGATGTTTAAAGACTGTTGTAAAAAGAAGAGGGGATTCTACACAATGGTAATCATGGCCCTGTCCCAAATTTTGTGAGATGTGTTGGTGCCATTAATTTTTTTTAATGAGTTCATTTTTTCAAATCAAATAGAAAAACATCTAACGTTGAACTTCTAATAAGTGTTCTATGTTCTGTTGTAAATAAAATATGGCTATAAGAGATTTCCAAATCATTACATTCTTGTTTTTTCCTTACATTTTACAAGCTCAGACTTGAAGCTGTATCTTCTTTAGGAAAACTTTTTATCTTTTGC
>JAODAL010060483.1:0-20871 GCA_025379985.1 Phyllomedusa bahiana | reverse complement strand
TCGTCTAGGAGTAGGTGAAAAGTCCCAAGGTGAATTTCTGGACCTTTCAGACATTAATGACATATCCTAACGATATGCCATCAATGTATATAGTGAGACAACACCTTTAACTATTTGGACAAAAGACCACTGCATAGGTGCAGATATTCTTATGTGTCAATAAACGATTTGCTCGGTGCCTCACTCCTTATCTCTTTTTGTATGAGGTTCTAAAAATAAAGCCAGGGGGCTTTATCAAAGGAGAGAGCAGATTCCCTTCACACTGAATACTAATTCTATGTACGTAAGTAGAAAACCAAGTGAAATATATAGTATTATTTATATATATATATAATTTATTATTTATATTTTATTATTATATATATATATATATATATATATATATATTATATATTATATAAATGTGAGAAAAAATGCAGCACTCTTTAGTAGAAAATTTCAGCAATGGGTGCCACTGGAACAGTCCGGACCAAGACTCAGTATCAAAAAACAAGAAAACTGCACAGCACTCCGTCCAATTCAATGAAAATCTGTTATTTATTCACCCATGTACCAGCAACGTTTTAACTTCGCAATGGAGTCTTTTTCAATTATCATACTGATATGTTGTATTTTTATTGAAGAATATATAGATATATTCAGATTAGATTTACATATATATCTTTGAAAGTTGTACTGGTGCTATATTTATGCATGAACATGTTTGGCCAATATAGGCTTTTAGTAATACATATATATCATAGTATGCGCTTTAAGTAGCCTTTTGAATCATGTGAAAGAAGCTAAGCTTGTAATTGGTATTAATGTTATTTTAAAAGTAGGGTGGTAATTTTGCTGCCATTACAGTGAGCAAGGGCTACAAAGCCTGAAACGCATCTGTATTGTCACACCGATGTGGGGTTATGCTGTTGGAATGCCCTTGTATTGAAATTAATAAAGACTGCTGTTTTACCATCAACTGGACTTTGTTTTTTCTGGAGAGTATTCGCTCCGTACAGGAGTCATACCCGGATGTCCGTTTGAGTGCAGGTCTTTTTATATAGTATATGTAAACTTCTGGGTGGAATCAGTGTACTTTGATCATTAGATTCTTATGTGCAGTAACAGTCTTTCTAGTAGAGGATGTCAAGCTCTGCAGACCTCCTGCACTGGTCAGTTCTCATGCTTGCAGAGCTCTCAACTCCCTTTCAGGCTGCACAAGCTCCTTGTAACCAAAAAACCTGCATTGCTGTAAGCAGTCATACATACAGCCTGAACTGATGAAGCAAATGTAAGAAATGTACTATGTATAGTGTATTCCTCACATTTGTTTGAAAATTTTTGGCTGTATGTATAACTTTTTACACCAATACTGGTATTCTGGTTACAAGGAGCTTGTGTCGGGAGGTGACGGCTCTGCAAGCATGAGAAACTGCATTAAAGGAGGTCTGATAGCTGTGACATTCTTCTCCTTCAAAACTCCACGTATGATGGATGCCAACCAGTTCTTCAGTGGACGGAAATACTTGCCTACTGGGAGGAGAGACCCGCTTACAGGGAGGAGAGACACGCCTCTGGATTTGAAGCTGTAAGAAAGAGAGAAAGCTTAAGATGCGCACAAAAGCTTGTAATGAGAAAACCCCTTTTACTGTTTCTGTAGAAAACTTCTCTTGTTGGATATCTACAAAGTCAGCCATGGTAACTCTTATGAAGGTAATCTATTTGTCACCTGTTTCCAAGGTTTCAATCCTCGTTTCTCAGGTCTTCAAGGGCAGTCAATCACAGCGAGAGAACTTTTCAAACATTTTTCAGGTTCTCAGGTTTGGCCAGTAGAAAAAAGAGGTTCCCTGCCACACACACATACACTGTACACATGACATACTCATGCACAACTCATACACACGCCACTCATATGGTGGTCCCATCCTACACATGTCATTTACACAAAACAGTTACTAGACACATATAGGCACTACTGTACAGTGGGCACATGACATACACAATTTGTGAGGCTGCACCCCAATAATATAACAATGTGGGGTGCACATAACACTGCATGACTTAGTCATCCAGCCATTAAGAGTGTATGAAGTACACCAGAGTACATGAAGTGTGTAGGGCCTTTGATATGAGGGGATGGATGGGCTGACTGATTTGGGTCTTAACACCTGTAATAAGTGGGCAGTGTATGTTTGTATGTATGTATTTATACATTTTTAGTATATATATATATATTATATATAACAGTATATTTTTATATTATATATATATCTATATATATATATATTATATATATATATATAAATAGTATATATTGCTATATTAGATAGATAGATAGATAGATAGATAGATAGATAGATAGATAGATAGATAGATAGATAGATAGTGCTGCCACTAGGGGGTGTACGTCAGGAGACCTGCTAGAAACGTGCCACCGGGGCCTGGTCTTGGTGCGGGACGCCATTTGTTGTCTGTCAGCAACACTAGGTTGCTGACGTCTCTATGTAGTATGGCTGATGTCCAGCCATTATGGGCTGGCTTTTCCCGGAACAGCTGCAGTTGGGTGGGTGGCTGTTCTCACGTTCCAAGTCCGGGTTTTACCAGGCCTATAAAAAAACTGTCTCTCCAGGTAATCAGGGGGTGTGGTTGGCTACCTGGAGGAGGGAGCAACAGTAGAGCGGAGAGGGCTTTGATTCCCCTTGGCTGGAGAGGAGTAATTAGTGTTTGTGATACTGGATGGTAGGTCCAAATCACGTTAGAGAGGGTTCTCTGACCTCGTGTTTAGTTAGTGGCCAGACGGCCAAGGGTTCTTTTGTATGGTTTTTTTCCGTTTGTAATACCTGGTTGCAGCCATTTCAACTAAAGCCTGAAGCTTGAGTGCCTTATGTTGGAATGCCAGCCCATTTACAAAAAGTGGTGATCCCAGAGCTGAATGACCCCGGGTCGAGCCAAGACGGAGGCCAAACGAGAGTTTGCCTTGAGAAAGCATCGCAGCACGTGAAACAGCCGTAGGCCATGAGACGTGTTTTTATCCCCATTCGATATTGTGGAATTTTAAAGTAGTAAAAGTTATCCAGAGAAGATTGATGTGTCACTTATACTCTCTTCTACTGTGGATATATTTTTATATATATATATTATTATATATTATATTTATATATATATTATATATATATATATATATATATATATATTTTATATATAATATATATATATATGTGTTATTATATTTTATATATATATTTATATATATTGATATTTTTTATATATATAATAATATATATATTATGGCAGTATTTATGTCATTGTGTGATTTCATAACGTAAGGTACCCAAGGAACAGATTACTAGTGTAATTACAGTAGTGCTTGGAAAGTTGTAAACTTGTCCTAAAAATATAGAGAATTGAGTCAAACTAATGAGTCAAAATATTTCACTTCGTCACTTATTTATTGAGGAAAATTATCCAATATTAAATGTCTGAGTGTGTAAGGTTGAGAACATTTAGGATTATAACACGAAGGCAAAATTAGAGTCAGGTGTTTTCAATCAATGGGAGGAAAATCAGCTGTGAGTGGATGACCTGAATTATTTAAAAAACAAAGCAAGGGAGTGCTTATGGTTTCCATGGCAGCAGAAGGCCAAACAATGACATCCTGGTCTGCTTGGTACAGAAGTCTACTAGGCTCTGCGAGTGACAGAGGATGACAATAGGCTGCCTATCACAGGCATAATACATAGCAGGACAGTAAAGCAATCAACAATAACATAGTCTAGTCCCATTGTGTTGAAAAATAAAATATAAAATAAAAAAAATAACACAAAAACCATTTCTGTTGTAGAAAAGGCAGAAAATGAAATTAACAAAGGTACACCTCTGGAATCGACATGTCCATAACAATTCAATCTGGAAAGTTATCATGTTATTTAACTGATATGGAAAAACACTGCAAAAGAAGAAAAAATATAAAACCATGCCATTATTATATTTTTGTTTTGTTTATTGGGTCTCTCCAAAAATTGAATAGAAATTGAACAAAATTTCCTCACAAGGGTTCTAATGAAAATGTCAACTTATCATACAGATAAAAAGCCTTACACAGGACCATGGACAGAATAATTAAATAGTTATTATTCATAGAATATTCTGACATGACCTGATTTTCTTTAAGTGGTTTTAAGTGACAAATATGATTCATGGATGTGAGGGAGATGCCCGTAAAAAAACGATGTAGGGAATACAAGAAGCGTGACTTCTAAAAAAAAATCTTCTGTGCATGGATCTCCCTGAAGACAAATTTCAAAAGTTGCCAAGTGTGAGTTAAAGAGATGCTCCAGCATTTGCACAAAAAAGGGGGCTGTAGGGTCATTACATACAAAGTAACAATGTAACAGTAACCCTTCTTCCAGAACATGTTTAATTCACATAATCTTGTCACATTGTTGTTCCCTATGTGCTCCTCCTCAGTGCAGCAAGTATGAGCTTGGCTTCAGCTGCATCTCATGTTGGTAGCAGACTACAGTTCCCATCATGCATTGCTAGAATCCATTCCAGACTGTTCTCCCCTTGTATACCCCTGGGTGCTAAAAACAAGTCTGCACCTCCACAGGGCCGTCTTTCCAATTGGGCCAGGTAGGGCTTTCCCGGGGGCCCCCCACGACTTGGGGGGCCCTCCGGGCAGCGCCTACCAGTGCCAGTGGAGCGACAGGCCTGCGGCGGGTCCTGGGCAGCGCGACATTGAGGAGGCCGCCGGACCGCCGCGTCTTTTAAGCAGCGCAGGATATGATGAAATCACCTTCCTGCGCCGCTGTATATCCTCGGCCGGAGGCCGCAGGCATCGGCCGAGGAATAGGAAATACCGGGGAGACGTCCCGGCGTAGGCGGGTGATGATGTCACGCGCTCACGCCGGAAACGAGCTTCCGGGAGGGAGGACCACTGCAGGAGGCGGAGTGGTAAGGAACAGTTTTTAAATCTTTTTTTTTATCTACATGGGAAACTGGCTAATGGGGAACATGGCTACAGAGGACTACAGGGGGCAACTGGCTACAGGGGAAACAGGCTACAGGGGACACTGACTACAGGGGGCTACAGGGACCTGGTACAGGAGAAACAGGCTACAGGGGACACTGGCTACAGGGGGCAAACTGGCTACAGGGGAAACCGCTACAGGGGACAGGGGGCTACAGGGGACACTGCTACGGGGGCTACAGGGGGACATGGCTACCGGGACACTGGCTACAGGGGGCTAACAGGGACACTGGCTACAGGGGGCTACAGGGGACATGGCTACAGGGGGCAACTAGCTACAGGGGGCTAAGGGGACACTGGCTACAGGGACACTGTGCTACAGGGAGCTAAGGGGACATGGATACAGGGGACCTGGGCTACAGGGGGTACAGGGGACACTGGCTACAGGGGCTACAGGGGGCACTGGCTACAGGGGGCTACAGGAGCAACGGCTACAGGGGCACTGGCTACAGGGGGTCTCTTTGTGTATTTTTTTTTTTGTTTTCTTACAGGAGGACACTGGCTACAGGGGACATGGCGTTACAGGAGCACTGGCTAACAGGGGGACACTGGCTACAGGGAGAACTTGGATACAGGGGACATGGCTACAGGGGGACAATGGCTACAGGGGCTTACAGGGGACACTGGCTAAGGGGGGTACAGGGGACATGGCCACAGGGGACACTGGCTCAGGGGCACCAGGCTACAGGGGGCTAATAGGGGACACTGGCTACAGGGGGCTACAGAGCAACAGGCTACAGGGGACAAGGCTACAGGGCCACTGGTTCAGGGGCCATGGCTACCAGGGGGCTTCTGGGGGCCACTGGCTACAAGGGGTTCAGGTGCACTGGCTACAGGGGACACTGGCTACAGGACATGGCTACAGTGGACATGGATACAGGGGGACACTGGTAAAGGGCGCACATGGGTACAGGGGGTCACTGGCTACAGGGGGATGGACTACAGGGGGTCACTACAGGGGCCACATGGCTACAGGGGCTACAGGGACTCTGGCTAAGGGGACATGGCTACAGGGGGGCTACTAGGGGACACTGGCTTTCAGGGGACTCTGGCTACAGGGGACATGGATACAGGTTGGATTGGGGGCCACTTGATACAGGGGGCATTTTTATAAGGGGGTATATACGACAGGGGGCTATATAAAGGGGGCAGTAACAAAAGGGTCTGTATAAAGGGAACGTATTTAGGGGGCTATGTAATGGGCATATAACTATAGGGGGTATATACCGGGGTATATTTTCTGGGACCATAAGTTTACAGGGGGTCTATATAAAGAGGCCATACATCTTACAGGGGCTGTAAACCTACTACAGGGCGCATTTGTACTACAAAGAGCTGTTATAACTATCTACTAGAGATTACATACTCCTACCAATGGTGGGTAACATTAACTACTATTTATTTAATGGGGGTTTCCATAACACATGTGGGAAAAGGATTCTAAGAAGTTTGTGGGTTACATTATGGCATGGGACGGAATTGCGCCGGAAGAAGTGTCATGGTGGTCTGGACAGAGAAGAGCGATAAAGTAACGAGTCAAGGGAACGACAGTTCGATAGAGAGTCTCTGTGAGTCCCTGGTGGTCAGGGGTTACTTATGCTTCTATATTGACGAACGTGATGTAGTCTCAGTATGTAATGGTGACTGAGTGGTAGATGGCGGTGCTGTAGGTCAAAAGTTTGTTAGCAGTAATCTATATATTTGTTTCTGTGAGTAGTTGTGTTTTTTTTGTTTATTTTGGGGGGTGGGGGGCCCAGTGCACAGCTCTGCCCAGGGGCCTATAGTGCTGTAAAGACAGCCCTGCCCTCCACCTTCTAATATTGTTCACTCCCACTGTTAAGCCCTCAAGTTAGTTCTTATTTACATTCCCTTCCACCCTTGGCTGCCTTATAGACACATAACTCACCTTCCTAGCCCTGGGACTGAGCATTCCTGCCTAAAAAACTGAAACTGAACTACAGAACGTATCCATTGGCAACAAGCTATAAACATGAGATTTTGAGTCGGAAATTGGTGAAAATTTATGGGGAAAACTACTGAAAATATTTAATTATTATATATTGAAGATTTGTACTTGCACTGTACACTCTCAGTAGGAGCCAAGGTTTGTATAGTGGAACACTAGGTAGGCCTAAGGTTGTCCACCAAGGAGTGTGTCTTTTGGGTTTAAAATAGAAGTCAGGGAGAAAAAAGGCTGTGTGTGTTAGTGGATGAAGTGCAGAGTGTTGGCATCAGGGAAGTCAATGAGCTGGCTGATCGAGTGAATCGTAGACAACGTTAGCTATGTAAGACCTCTCTCCTGAAGAGAGCCACAGTTGGACCATTGTGGGCAATGTGAGGCTTCAGCCCTGGGAGATGGAGAAAGTGACCAATGGAGAGCAGGAGATTGACTACCCTGTGGCCTGTGAAGCCAGTATATTGGTGGAATTTAAAGGAAAACCGGCAGCCCAGTGGGGTATCTTTTTGGTTAAGCCAAAAGGCAAAGTACTCCTTTGTCTATGATAAGTAAAAGTCTAAGTGTTGCACTATGCATTGCAAGGTGATGTTACCTGTTAAAGTTGGTCTATGTGAAGATAAAGTTGCCCTATATATACTGTAGCTCAACTGTCGAATACTAAAAAATGTTATTACTTTATTGGCCTAGTGTTAAGTTAAAGGTGAATAGTTCCTTAGGAGATGTTAACCTCTTCTTACAAAGGACTTAGACTACGCCTGTGCTAACCACTCTTTGGTCTGGGACCTTACCCTTGTTGAGCAGAATGTTTGGTTCCCTGCATATTTTCCCAATGCTTGTTGCACATTTTCCCACCTTAGGTAAGAAGCCACACAGAATTGGCCAAAATTGAGTTCAGCAATCTTCATGTGTTCTACAAGGCCACTTGCAACCATCAGGTGTATTGTGCCACCAAGCACATGTTGTGCTGCTGTGAAATCATCTGTTCAACCACTACATTCTGTGATTATTATTAAATGGGAGCACCTCCTGAGAACCCAAATAGCCTAGGGTTACCCAAGATCATGCCTCATACGCTACGGTGCAATGGGCACACAGTTAAGCTTGACTGTAATAATGAGAAAGACCTCCAGGTCATTGTCATTACCATGATTCACTGATAGATTGTCATTATTGATTTGGCGAATCAGCGGTGGAGAAGAATATTCTTATCTCCTATTCTAGGTTATAACTCAAGTCATTTCCTAACATAAATACCTAATATTATCATAACTATATTTATCCTCTTGAAAACATAATAATGCCTGCAGGGTGGAGATCAAAATGTAACCCTCACACCTGATGGCATCACTGTAACTTGTCAGACCCTTATTTCATTAAATATATTCAAGGTAAAAATGTTATAATGATCAGAAAATAATATCTGTATTAAACGCTGAATGGGCTGAATGGGCATTTAATTTATCTATTATAGGTAAAGTATTAAAACTCTGATATTTTAAAAACAGATGTTGGATCCTGAAGTCAACAATCATCTGCCTGCTTGTCTGCCTGTCTGTCTGTCTGTCTGTCCGTCCGTCCATCTGTCTGTCAATTAATTGATCAATTGATCTAGCCAGCTAGTTAAAGTATCTATCTATATCAGTCTTATATCTGTTAATCTTATCTACTGTCATTCTCTCATGCTTTACACTTCAGCTCTGTTTGTTCAGATTTGTTTCTATGTATAAGCACGAGCTCAAGAAGAATTTGGCAAATGGAGAGTGGATTTCCATTAAAGCAAAAAGAGAATGGTTACAAGCTAAGTTCAAACAAGTGAACAGTTAATGACAAAAATTTAGATGATCAGACACTACACATAGACTGAGGGGAGGAGCTCAATAAAGGGATGGACTAATTCTTACACACTGTTGGTGTCAGCAATAAATTATAGACAGGATACCTTCCCCTCTTGTCCAATACCAAGAATTGAGAAGCTAGACAGGAAAGGTTCACCATAGTTGGCACTTCTTCTTCCCTAAATAAGGTTGCTCAGCCCACCACCCCCTGACACAGCTGCAGCCTTGTCAGGTGCCAGAGCTTTTCAGTCCATGGCTTCCACAGTCTGGAAGAGGAGAGCAGCAGAGGACTCCTGCTCCTCCTGCTGCCTGGGTTTCTGATTATTACCACATCTTCCACAGAGCTTCAGCAGCATAGCTGGCTCCAAAGGAAGAAATGCTTAGTTAGCCCAAAAAGCAGCTTAGGTCAGAAACACTACTAAAGATGCCCTGCAGTACAGGAGCTACTTTAACATCTCCAGAAGTGGACATCATGCCACAGATGCCATCACCTCCTTCCTCTCAAGCCACCAGGTAAGTTTGCTAGGTGGTTTGTAAGGAGAGCGTGGCTTCCCCCGTTTGGAGGCTACACCAACCTCCACCACTACCATGGACCATCAGCCTCCCATTTCTCCTTTATTACAAGCACTCGGTGGTGCTGAAAAAAGTTTGGGAGAGGAGTGTTTTGAGATGGGACCAATTTAAATTCCCCAGATTTTCTCCACTTAAAAGTTGATAAATACAGTTCTGGAGATATTGTGACCTTAAGAAAGTTAGGAAAGCAAAATCTGTTAGGAAACTGGATAGAGGCTTTTTTCTGCTTGCTTTAGCATGAGTGATTAGCCTGAGGTCCAATTGACCTCCTCTATTTGAATACCATCCACTCTGTTTATAAGTTGCACTGTGGCACAACATGGTGCGATATTAGGAGGTGTTATGCAATCATGGTGTGAGTTTAGGAGGTATTATGCCATATGTCAAGATATTAGATGGGCATTCAAGGTGAAAGGCATCTGGATCCAACTTATGATAGCTCAATAATCCCAACACTCCTTTCCATTATCTGCTGCCTCTGATGTCAATGGGGAGGTTACAGCAAATCAGATACCACATGTTGGCTCTTTATTAAGGGTCATGGCAGACTTTTTGCATTATGCAAATTTTTCCAAATGTGTCATCAAAAACTTTTAATGAAAAATATATTATAAATATGTAACGCTGTGATGACGCTACGAGTAAGAAGGAGATAGCATATTAGCAGTCCTGGCCCGAGACATATTCTTACACATTTCGAGCAAACATTGTGCTCCTAGTCATAGCCAGATTCGTGCACTCAACTGTATTTATTCAGGTGAGCTGGTTTACAAGAATTTTTTCTTCATTTACAGATAATTTACCTTGGATTACAGAGAATTCTAAGATAGCACAAGAAAAATTAGATAAGAAAGTTGAGCTTGGCAGGGTGACTTGCCCTTTTTTCAAATCTGCGTTGCTGAAACTTAGAATTGCTCTGCTCAGTTTAGCTCTCAAAAATTCTGTCTACTACAATGGTTGCTTTTTTTCCTGTAAACGATGGCACCACCCAGGAGGAGGTGGACGTTAGATAAGTCTCTTTGATCAAGCACTCCATTTGGTATAGCAAGTGGAGTAGTGTAGTGTTCTTGATAAAGTCAGACATAAAGATGGCATTCCAGTTCCTCCATGTCCATATTAACTCTTTCCATCTTTTAAGTTGCAAGCTAAATGGTATTACACAGCTAAAATGTCAGTCCCTGATTCCGAGCCAGTCTAAACAGGAAGGGGGAGTCTGAAGTTAGTTTTGAGCAGATTATGTAAAACACCCTGATGAGAAAACCCTTTTAAGCATATTATTTCTTTGTTTTTCTTCTTTTTCTCTTCCTCTTGCTATCAGGTTTTCTAAGTCCTAGGACCTCTCCTTTTTTCACTCTATACAGTCTCAAATGGAAAAGCTATAAATATATTTGACCTTAGTACTGACTCTCTGCTGTTGACAATCCGTTATACACCTCACCTAGTGACATCACCTCTGCCCTAATACAAAACACCAGTTTTTTGTCTGTCCACTGTCTCTAATATTAAACCCTCTATCTGAAACCTAACCTTACAAATGATGATCGTGTAATTCCACCATCTACTAAATCAATCCACACCGGATATTTCCATTGCAGTGTGTGATACTACCATAACTCCACACGCAGCCACAGCTCCACTGTCTTTGGGTTATAGTAGACTCTAATCTATCTTTCACTCCCTGTATTCAATCCCTTCCCTGCTCATGTCACTTGCACCTCAAAATCATCCTAAGAAACCGTATCTTTCTCAAGCCTCTTGTCTTGGTTATTTTAAAGGGTTGTCTCACTACAAAGATTAGCTTTCAACACGTTGGGAACAGTAAATAAAAATATTTTTTACAAATACATTGCCTTATTTATTTTTCTTTGTTGAGGAGACTAAAGTGATATATATATATAAATAATAATATATAATATATATATAATATATATAATTTATCTTCAGGTGCCTTAATTACCTACATAACTACATAGGAAGTCTATATGACTACCTACTGGGGGTCTATATATCTAGCAGTAGGAAGCCTTTATATCTACCTAGAATGATCCTATATATCTACCTACACGGGGCCTATATAGCCACATAGAAGGGGCTTTATCTATATGCCTTCCTAATTTTGAGGGTGTGCTTTCCTATTATATGGGGACACAAAAGAAGACCAAAACTTGGTACACAAATGGGTGCCGCCTAGCCAGTTAGGGGAACTTTTACTGTTTGTGTGGTAAATTCTGCAGACATCATGATGGTCTTAAACCAGATGGAGAAGAAATGGGACTGAGAACAACTTATCAATGAATGGAAAGAATTATCAGAGAAAATGTCACTTGTGAGTCCCTGGATGTAACTTTACTGAAGTCACTTCTATGTGTGCAGTGTGCCTGTGCACAGCTGGTAACTACCACTATGTGGTAACTGTATGGAGACAATATACAGTCTGCAGAGCCTGTGTACACTGGTAGCTACCACTATATGGTAAGTGTATGGCAGTAATATTGGTTGTGTAATGGTTTCTATTTTATAATTTTATAGTGTATTATTCAGTAACTATGTGGTCATGATACTGTTTGTGGTGGTATTATTCAGTCACAATGTGGTGATAATATGTGGTGATATTATCCAGTCACTATGTACTGATGATATGTGGTGATATTATTCAGTCACTATGTGGTGATGATATATGGCAGAATTGTTCAGCTACTATGTGGTGATCATACAGTATGTGGTAGTATTTTTCAGTCAGAATGTGGTGGTGATATGTGCTTATGAAGTGGAGGTATTTAGTAATATTGACCCTGGGATTCTGGTTTTGTGTAGTGGTGTTATTTGGTAAATATATAACCATCATTACATTTAGTGGTTTTATACTATAACTTTTTGTGTATTTTTATTTACATAAAATGTATCATTCAGGTAGGGGGACATACATCTTTAGACCTTTTGGATGACATGTATTAATGGTGCTGCGCCAGGTTTCTGGTGTACTTGGAGCCAACAAACTGTCGTAACCCAGTTCTTTAGGTGTATGAACAGTCATACACAAAAACCTGGTGCTTTCTACACCAGACTTGACACTTTTGAATGCCCCAAAATTTGGCGCAAAACTGTCATACAAATCAAGACCATGGCTGAAACAAATTTTGCTACATACCACTCAATGCGCCAATGTTTGGAGCATAACACTCTATGCGCCAATGTTTGAGGCATAACACTCTTTCATAAATACTGTCGGATCGTACACTATTAAAAACAGATGTAGAACTGGCCAGTCGGCGCCAGGTTCATAAATATTAACCTTTGCAATTAGATGAGGGAGACTCAGAAGCCCCAGTGCTCCATCTGAATTACAGGTTAGTGTGATGTTGTCATTACACCAGTCTGTATAAGAAGCAAGACTGGACAGGGCACTAGAATCAACTTCTCTGGTGGGTCCTAGGCACCCCAGTCCGACAATGCTCACCTTTTTCTACCATCCCACCCAGTCCCTATGTTCTGCCAATGGTCTTCTCCCTCCCTCTCTCATTTTCAAGGCTTCGCACATGCTTCATCAGTTATCTTGAATGTGCTACTCCGTACAATCAGACTAATTCCCAACATTTGTAGTTTGTGTGACCTGAAAATAAATCCTCTTAGGCAGGCCTAACAAGATCCCTAAAATTTCTCTTCCTCTTACTATCCCCTCCATCAGTCAGCTGCATTTCTGACACTCCATGCATTCACATCCACTTATCTGTATAATTTGTACACACAGATAATGGCTGGGTGGCATGTTCATCCATTTCTAAGTTCACTACCCCATATTTATGGCAAATGGCTGGACCATTGTCTAAACGAAGTACTTCTCATCTTTTGTCTCACTCCTGTTTCCGCATAGGTTGTAAGCTCTCACATGTCTTGTCTGATCTGTTAAAAGCTTTGTTGCTTTGTAATGTTTGTCTGTATCCTCCGCATTGTAAATTGCTGTAGAATATGTCGGTGCTATATAAATAAAGATTATTATTATAACCAGGCCTCTCTATTTAAGCACTTAGGGTGACATGTATTAATAGGGCTGCGACAGAATTCTGGCCTCAAAAAAAGGTAGTAGACCAGTTCTATAGATGTATGAACAGGTACACTCCAAACTTTGGTGCAATAAGTGCCTCGGCACCGCGCCAAAGACACTTTTTAGTGCAGAGTTTGGGGCATTCTGGGGGTGTTGCACCACATTAGTAGAAGTAGACACATTTATAATTCTTCAACAGCAAAACTTTGGTGCAGAACAGTTAGAACAGCCAGACCAAGTTAAAGGTGGTCAGCCTGAGCCTGAGTTGTCGTATTGGCACTATACTGCATCTGGATGTATGACCTGCAGTAGAAAAGGTTATACATTCTGGCGCAGTTTATACTACCTTAAAGGGATTTAGAACTGTATACAAGCAAGCATACAGCAGCGCTTAACCCTTGTTGTAGGTTTCCTTTGCACTCAATCAAAGTCTGGTGTGATCCCAAGACGTGGCTGAGGGTAGAGCACGGAGGTAGTCCAATAATTCAAATGGACATCTTGAAATATCTTCAAAGAATAAGGGTTAATAACCTGAAACGCGTAGGCTGTTCACAGATCCTTGTTATGGAATTTTAAAATTGTATAAATAAAGTACAAGAATTTTACAAGAAGTAGCTGGAGGACATTTAAAATTCTTTGAGGATTTAGAACTGGTCTATTAGCACCAGAATTCATACATGTTGTCCTTAGATGCTGCAGTCAATTCAGCTGTGACATTTAACAACTTCTAAATGGGTTCGCTTACTACATGATCACTCGACTTAATATTACTGTAAAAAAAAGTAAAACAAAATTTTTAAAAATATAAAACAATACAAAATATTAAAAATAAAAAACACATTTTCCTATGTATCATATATAAAAATAAATAGCAACAAAGTTAACACACCCAGGATCACCACATCTGAAGGTGCTCAACTGACACAACAGCATGTTATTTATCCTGCATTGTGGTTTTTTGGGCATCCCTTCCATTAAAAAAACTGAATAAAAAGTGATTAAAAAGCCAAATTGGTACCAATAAAAACTATACTTCAGCCCACCAAAAAGAAGTTATACAGAGGAAAGCTCATTGACCTTTTTAGGGAGCAAAGCAAAACAATATAAATTGAGTATGCCCAACATTACATCAACCCACAGAATAAAGAAAACATAAATTACACCACAGTGAAATTTGTAACAATAAACCCCCTAAACAATTGTGTTATTGTGATTTTTTCCAGTTCTATCCCACAATTTGTACTTTGATTTTGAAATATATGATATTGTGATTTAAATAGTACCACCAAAATTACAAGTCATAAGGTAAAAAAACAAGCCCTCATGCAGCTCTGTCAACAGAAATATTAAAAAGCTTTAGGTCTTAAGAGTCAGAAATGGAAAAAAAAAGAAAAATCTGAAAATAGCTTGGCATACCCTAACCTGCTGTAACCAAATATTATCTCAACCATTGCCTTACTGGACGGTTAACCACTCCCCTTTGTTTTTTTCAGCGCATGTGGGCTTAGAAGCTGTAACACTTTCTCACACTTAGGTATTCAAATAATTGTTTTTTTTTCAAAGATTAGACTTCATTTTTATTTATTTTACACTAGAATTGCTTTTGTAAAGAATCAGTAAAAAGGATAATGATTAAAAGTCTGTTTATCAACAGCAAAAAACACCACTAAAATAAGTTTTTAAATTGTGTTCCCTTTTTGTTACATATATTTTCTTATAGGTTATATACTGTCAATTAAGGCAATGCAAACTTTTGTGGTTTTCAGGTGTCGGTGTTTTTCTTCTTTTTGTGTTTTTTTTTTTTTTGTATTCGGTTATTTTACACATTTTGGGGGACATGCATGAAAACTGTCTTGGTCTAAGACTTTTCTTGTTGCCCATCGCAAGCAATCAGGGTTCCCCTTTAATTTCTTCAGATAATTATATGAAATGAAAGGGTAACGCTGATTGGTTGATATGGGCAACAAGGAAAGTCTTAGACCTAGACAGTTTAAATACATGTCCCCCTTTGTCCCCATATAGTGGGAAAAAGACCTGTAGAAGGCATTTTTTTTACATTTTTATTGCTGATTTCCCCTGTAAGCAGGGCTGGTATATTTTCCAAAATACACAGAGAATTCAACCCCCAGCACTGACAATAAGGATGATCTGATGTTATGACTCAGAAGCTCCTGCAGTTATCCAGTCCCTGAAGGCTTTTTGATGAGCTGAATACATAATGCTAATTTAGCACTCTGTATATATTAATTTGGAAGACAGGGGATGGGGGGGATAATAAACCAACTCTGCCTTATCTCTGGTAAACCAACTCTGCCTTATCTCTGGAGAGTCAAGGTGTCACTAATCTGCAACTGCAGACTTTGTAAAGACAGGAACATCTTTGCAGAGTTGCTTGCCGACTTCCAAGACTATAGAAAAACTGGATGCCCACTGTGGAAGGTGGGGCATCACACATCTTTCCTTGATGCTGGATAACAGCAAACAAAAACAAGATGTGTGGCTCACCTGATTAGGGCTATGGTCTCTGTTCTGGAGGATCCGCTTGAGTGTGATGATCCCTGGGCGTGCCGCCGGCCAAGCGGGTAGCAAACAACAACAAGATTCTGAAGCGCCTATGCAGCACCGTGGTGCGGAATGCACAGTAACAAACAGCTTCTTCGCCCGGTATTGATTAAAACTCATATATTTATTTCAACACATGCTGCTTTTTACATGTGTTGAAATAAATATATGAGTTTTAATCAATACCGGGCGAAGAAGCTGTTTGTTGCTGTGCATTCCGCACCACGGAGCTGCATAGGCGCTTCAGAATCTTGTTGTTGTTGCTTGATGCTGGATAGCCTGCCCAACATTCAGGAAGCTGGGTGACATCCCGCACAGCAGGTATCCAACTTTCCTATGATAGGAAAGCTGGCACATCTGCTGAAAGAAAAGTGAATACTGCTCCCTTCCCTGTCCCCTCCCTTAAGGGAACATCTAGAAAAGTTGGGTGGTGTTACAACCCCCACAGCAGGCACCCAGTTTTTCCATCCATAGAAAAGCTGGTGCCACCTATACCTGGATGACACAGTAAGGAAGGAGGCAGATGAGGGAGTGATAGTCAACTCTCCTTTAGTGCATGTGCCAGAACTGACATGTGCATCCCAAAGCTAGACTATATAGTCTAGCTGTGAGTATGTTCCCTGCCTTCAGTCACATCAGGAAAGTGTCTATATTATGATTCCCTGGCACCACTCCCATTTAAAGAGCCTCCAGTAGACATTCTAACTGCCGGCTGTGGGAGACTCACCAGTTCTCCCAGGAGTTTGGGATATTTCCCCTATTTGCAGGACAGTTGGCAAATGCACCATATTGGAGAAATCAAGGTCAGTATTACTCACCCAACATGTCAGACACATTACTGTTTCTTAAATGGAGGAAGCGTCTACAAAGAGGATATTATAGATCTCAATTCATCTTCATGTAATATTACTGATTGACCTCCATTATGGAGGCTTTTTCCTTTACTCCTATGTCACTTGTAATATCCTCTCACATTATTATCAGCTGTTATTCCTCTTTTCCCTCAGCATAAATGCAGAAAAGTTGCAGAAGGCGTCTGGAGAATAAAATGGATGACTTATCATGCAGCCTGACAGTACAGTGTAAAGTTTCATGAAGCGTATCTGTCCATGGTGCTTAGTTTATTTTATAACAATGTCAAGTGACAAGTTATTACAGTGGGAATACTTATATACAGGGACAGCGTGTTTCTCAGGTGAAGTACCTAAGTCTGGCCTGTGTAAAACCCTGGGCTCCTACAGTGAATGTCCACCATTTAACACCATGTCATTTTTAGACCCAACAGTCTGTGCAGATTAACAAAACAGGATTGTCTTTATTCACAGTCCCGTGAACCTGACAGCAAGTGTTAGGTTCTCCTGAACAGCAAAGTTTGCTTTATTGGGTCACTTTTCTTACCACTCTCTTAATATGTAAATGTCATATAATAATCATGAGAATCTGAATAAAAATGGATCAGAGAAGCACCTAATCATACCATCCAGCACTTGAGATTTAGGAAGGTATATGCTAAGCCAGTACAGGCAGTCCCTGGGTTACGAACAGGAATGGGACTTTAGGTTTGTTCTTAAGCCGGTTTTTCAGATGGTTTGTGGTTTTGCAGACCGTCTGAAAAACCGTCCGCAAACGAGCATAACGGAGCTTTATGGAAAACCCGTGCAGCAGTCCCCACTGCATGGGTTTTCTGCCCGGCGTTTTTTCAAACTGCGAGCCGCCCGAAAAACATTGAACGTTTACATTCTTCCATCTGGAATATGTGCATGTCAATGTGAAGGGGGACGGCTTTTCTCCGCTCATCGCAGAGAAAAGCCGTCCCCCCCCCCGTGGCTGTGGAGACAGCACTAAAACAGGACAAATATCGGTCGGATAAACCGAGCACGGTCTATTTGTCTCATGCGTGGGGTTATTAGCCCGTATATTTATTAAATGTAACTCCAGCACAAAAGGTTTATTTTTTCTTTCAGATAGGGCAGGGAAGGGTTCTTATATTAGTTTTGCTGTATGTGCCCCTGTTAAGAACATTTCACCTCATTTTCACCTCATGTGCTGCCGTAGCATGCTGGAACTTGTAGTTCCACAACTACTATTTGCTGTGGAATATTGAACTACAAGTGCCAGTATGCCACCGGACCGCTATCCGCTGATGAAGCCAGTTTAGCTGGTGAAACATGTTGGGGAGGTCAGGCATGATATTTTAATTTGTGATTTCTCACCTCTTTCTACAAATGTCATCCGCTGCAGAGGGTCTGACAAGGAAACCTTATATGTGTTATGTCCATCAAATTAGAGAGGACTGCCCTAGTGGGATGTTTTGGATCCCTTATTGGAGTTAGTAAATTACTGTATATATAAGGCTCCCTTGTTGATAGGTGGGGTTCCACCAGATTTGATAATAGAAAAGGAATTATTCCTTCACAACTAGAAATGGATAAATTGAGATGTTAGAAATCAAGTTGTTAATAGTGTGTATAGAGGTTTAGGGTTATACAGAATAAAAGTTATGTTTTAGTGCTTTATAGATTGAGAACTGTTAGAGTTCAAGTTTGCCTATGGCAAAATAGTAAATATAGTGATTAAGAGTCACTCTTTGTTCTCTTGCTAGATTCCCATTTTTCTGGAGACTATGCCCCATAAGTCTCCATTTGTAACTAGGGGACAGACGTAAGTCGGAACGGTCTAAGTCGGAGTCGGCCTGTATATGTTACCACTATACTAACACCAATACAATAATACCGCCATACAGTGAACGTACTGTATACAGTAGAGGTTAGTTACCAAGTTATCACAGGTGCTCTGCAGAGCATTATAACACAGCAGACCATACAGAAGAATATACTATTGATCAGACAGAATATTTAGCAACTGAAGATCATCTGTCTGCTCTCTCACACTGGAAGATAATTTTTTCCCATTATATTATAACCTAGAGAGAATATCTTAGAACTCTTCATTGTGTTGTTTCTATGATATTCCTCCTTGAAATGATTTTCCTTTCAAAAGTCTGTGTGTCTACATATTGACAGTGTCCGTCAACATTGAAAGTATCATTCTCCGTAGAGCTCATGGGGCCCAACTAAAAACAAACCAAAAGCTAACATTAACCTTCCTAAGGTACTAATGCCACATCTCCCCAGTTTTCTGCGGAGACACCATCACCACCGAATAGGACGTCACTGTTGCAGTCACTGATTGGTTGCAACGGTCACATGTCCCTAACATACATCATCGTACAGAAGTGAACAGCTGCGAACGGTGATATAAGTAGTAATAATTACTAGTGTTGAGCGATTATTATCGACAAAGTTGAAATCGGCACGGTTTTTATGTTGATCTGAATTTTTAGATCATGCGGTAATTTAGGTGAAAATCTTTGCAAAATCTAATAATATCGCGCCATTTTCAGCGCTTCCTGTCATTTTGGCGGCTAGCAAATCAGCTTAGAGAATAGAGCAGGGTGAGCTGTGTGTGCGACGCCATGACTGGGATGTGTATGGTTGCGATTGGCTGGAAAAATCACATGACCTCGATTTACATAGAACAGACCTTCCTGTTCTGCCTCAGTGTGTGTCAGCGTCTCATAGGAGTAGGACGTGCGCTCTGCCTCTGTCCACACAGCTCAGCAAACAGCTCAGCAAACAGCTCAGTGAAATTGTTCTATTTGTTAACAGAGACAGCTATACTACTATATATATCTACTTAGGTAGATTAGAGATTTTAGGTAGTTAGGCTGAGAATTTTAAAGGAGCATCTAGCATCTAGCGGGCGAACACAGACAAGCTCTTTAAAGGATAGTGGATATAGTGCAGCCGAGACTTAGTTTAGACATTGCATTGCAATGGCTTTTTATTAACAGTTTTCTGTTGAAATATTACTTGTATGTTGGCCAGCCTGAACTTATATTAGGATACAGATCTTTTCTAGCAACTGCAGGTCTATTTGTTAGGTGTAAAACTCCACTTTTATTATCCGTATACATTTCAGATACGTGTTTTTTCACTTTTGGTCAGTCCAGCTTTGATGATAGAGGCACCTTGCACTTAAATTTCAATACAGCAATTTTGTTTTGATTTGAGGGTTTTCAGAATAGCTGTGATTTGCCGTCTTTTAATAAGAGACTTTCCAAAACTCTTCCATACCCTCTCAAAATTTATCTTTCTGAACATGGAGCGAAATGCAGGTGGTAAGCGAGCAAAGAGGGGGGTAGGACATGGAGGTAGAGGTACGAGAGAAGGTGCTCCTTCCAGTGCTGGCGACAACACGCAAGCCAGTGGATTGTCGGTCGCTGGGTCAGGGCCCTGTGAATCTCAGTAACGAACAGCGTCGCCAATCTGTTCTTCAGTGGTTAATGCAACCTGCATCCAGCAGTCTTACCTCCTCGTCCTCCCAGTCACGGCCACAAATGTTGTCATCAGCATCATCAGCATCCATCCAACATGAAGCGAAGGCAGCCCAAATGTCAACTCGTGTACCCACCACTGTGGATAATCCATTTTCTGAAGACCTCTTTGACGACAAAATGCGGTTGGGGTCAGAAGGCATGTTAAAAGATCAAGAGGCCAAAGAGGGTGATTTTGTCTGCTCTGACGCCCAGTTACTGATGCCAAAAAACAAAAATGGGAACAGCACAGAAATTCCACATAAGACCATAAAAGGTCAATAAAAATGCAAAGTCCGTCCCAAGGCGAGCAAGCCTCAAACTCACCACCGTAGGATACAAAAAGATGGTTTGGACGACAGCATAGTAAAAGCAGGAATCAGCTTATTCCAAAGTGAGAGACACCATCACAACGTTCGGCCTGTCAGTGCATGGCCTTTTTCAAGCAGCAAAAATACAGAGTGTAATCCAGGTGTATTTAAGGGATATCAACCCCCTCAATCACATAACATCCAATCA
>JAODAL010060482.1:0-20873 GCA_025379985.1 Phyllomedusa bahiana | reverse complement strand
TTTTATCTTTGTAAATCACACTCAAAGCTTATTGAGAAAGGATCAGGCACACACATGACACCAGGTAATTTACATCTATAATTGCTATGTAATTAGTTTTGATCTTATATATACCATGCTTTTAGATGTTTTCAGTAGTGCTATGACTAAGGGCGTACTTTAAGCCCGAAACGCGTCAGCATACTTCAGCTCCACTTGTAGGGGACCACCGCTACCTATGCTTTTCACTCTAGCAGCTGTATACTTTGTTGATTTTACTATTTTTCAATAAACCTTGGATGTTTTATCTTCACTGGATCGTGCTGGACCAGTCATCGTTTCTTCTTGGAATCTTCCAGCACTCCATGGGTTAACCTGGCTCCTTGCTCCTGGGTGATTGACAGCTCTACCTTCCTATCTGGTCTTCCATTTCTTCCTCCTATTGCCTTTGTCCTTAGTCTCCTGGAAAGGTATTTAGGGCTCTTCTGTCTCTTCTCCTTGCTGGTTATACTGTTCTGTTTTTGCCTATTACTCACCCTCTCTATTCTGTGCCTCCCTGGTTACCTTACTCTGCTTGGATCACGTTTATTCTTCTGCCTTCTGACTGTGTACCGCTTTCCTGATAGTTACCGACTTGGCTTGCTTGACCTTCCCATATTGTGTTTGTATGGTTTGTCTTCGTCTTATGTTCTCACACTATTCAGTATAGTGCTCAGTCTTCTGGTTGGGGCCGACCTGTTAAGGAGTCGGGCACCCCAAAAGGCAGGGACAGGGGTTGGGACCAGTGTCAGGGCCTCACACTGTGTGTCTGTTTGTGCACCCCTGACGGGTCCCTTACAAAAGCATTTCTCAAATTTGTTGAATGAATCCAAGATTACAACCTCTTTTGCTTGATTTTGGTGCTAGTAGTGTGCTACTGATATTGGATTGTGTTTGTATGTTACTTCCACACGAGTGTGCACCTATGCTCATTTTTAAAAAAATTTTTTTTGGATGTGCAAACCAAATATTGTTTTCTAGACTGCTTTTATGGGGAGTGGTTCCCCCCTCTTTGGTTTCTTGTGCTCCACCCACCTGCACAGGTTATTAAATCAATGCAGCGTATCTTGCAGCTCAAATATTTTCTGCCTGAAATGTGGAAGTCTGAATAGGCACCAAGAGGGGTAACATTATAGAGTAGGTTCCCACCTGTAATGGGGTTGCCTTGCAGATGGCAGGTGGGCTTGCACAGTTTTGATCAAAAATGGAAACTGAGAACCTCTAAATTTTCCATGTATTCAGAGTAGCAGAGATGTTTTTCCAAACATTCCTGTGCCCTTTTGCTTGTTTTTGGTGCTAGTACTGTGCTGCAAATATTGGATCATGTTTGTATGTTACAGTCACACTAGTGTACACCTATGCTCATTTAAAAAAAAAAAATAAAAAAAATTTGGATGTGCAGACCAAATATTGTTTTCTATACAGTAAAGAATCCCCATCTATTATGATGATGAAACCTTTTCTTCCTCTAGATGTAGAGGATGCCCCCTTGGTAATGGTCACATGCCTAGAAGTAGAAAGATCTTGTACTATATGGATTTGTATACAGTAATCAAATTACTCCTAAGCCATCTTTTTTTTCCATAGCTTTTCTTGGTACTGCAATTTAATAATTTGATCACTCTCCTCTGCAACAGCATCAGCTTAGCTACGTATGTCCTTTTTATACACTGGCGCCCAAAAACTGTATACAATATTCGATGTATAGTCTCACTAGAGATTTGTATAGCAGATACAAATCAGATTGCTCACAAAGCAGATTGTTTAGTAGATAAGTGTAGATTTTGTTTCCTCGACCCAATTACATGACAATTATCCATATTGAACTTCACTCAAATTCAGCTGCAATATTACATTATTTTCCTCTGTGTTAATCATCTTACAGAGCTTTGTATCATGCAAAACTATTTACATTCTGCTCTGTAAGCTTTCTACATATTAAGAAGAAACAGGCTCAATACTGTGGTACATACATAACTATTCACAGGATATCACATAAATGTCTAATAGATTTGAGTCTTGCCATTAGGAGCAACACCTATCTCCAGAATCGGGGTTTCCTAACCAGTGTACTAACTGTTGAAGCAATATCTTCAAATGAAGAGGTAGCTGTGATCGTCAGGCTCTTTCCATTCACTTCTATAGGATTTGTGAAAATAGCTAAACACTTGGAAATGCTGTATTGCATAGCTCATTTCTTTCAATCATTAATCTGGTCTTTCTGTGATTAGACATGCCTAAAGTAGGACTTCTTTGGTAACACCTGGCCTTAACATAATTTTGTCTGTAGACTATCATTAGGTTAGATTTATATGGTAAACTATCATATCTGATGTATTTGCTGTATTATCTGTATTATATTTGAATAAATGCTGCAAATAGCTCATGATGAACTTTATTAGCCATTGATGTAACATGTAGCATTCAGTGCGTTCTACGTGCACATGTCGTATTGCTTTGGCATATCAATGAAGACAAAGCATAAAAATAATAGAAGGAAAAAATATCAATGTGAGGCAACCATCACTCCCTCATATTCTTTAGAATATTAGAGTTCATTGTCGTGCTATAGGCAATTAGTGTGCCATAGACCTCATATTGTTTTTATCTGAATAAATATGTCTTAAATTTCAGGGGGCCACTGTGGCAATAATTTAAGACTCTGTGATAACAACAGTGTCTAGATAACTTGTAGAATATGTCTGAGTATTATAAAAACATTGAGATTTTACAATATTATAATTGTGATGCTAATTTTAACATAACACTTTTTTGCAAATAATTTGAACAGTTTTAATGATACAGTTGGTAACTAGATGTAACCAGTTATGCATATGGGTGTTAGCTAACAAGGGTTAACATGCTACAAAGGCAGACGGTCTTTGAGGTAGGGGGGGCCCAGCCTAGTTTATCCTTTTTCCTGCTTCTGTGTGACAGGTGAATGAGGGTTCCCCTTTTAGAAACAGCTACAAACCATGTAAATAAAACAGAAGACTTTACTGTATTTACATAGCGGTGGCAGGAAATGTTTGTTATGGTTCACATTAAAGGCACAATAAGCTTGGTGGTTACAGTATATGATATATGGTACTTTGTGGTTTCTGGTCACTCCTGCTGGTGCATAAAACATTTACAATCTAATGTATATCTTTATCTCCAATAAGGTCAATGGTGAGTGTTGTCTTTACAAAAAAATTGCAACTTGGCACAACTAAACAGCAATATTAAATGCACAATATTAGATGCATTAGCACTTTGTAGCAAGGAATTCCATCCTTAAATGTCATATTTGCCATTAGGTAGTCACGTGTGGGTAGCAAGGACAGCCCTGTAGGTGGAGGTGATTGGTTAGGAAATGGTTGTGTGACCAAGTATGAGAGTAAACTGTGGCTATGGAGGATAACTTGGTCCTAACCTATGGACATGCAAACTGGGTCAGGGAGAAATAGTGTTACACAGTTCCTACTAGGGACACAGAGACAGGCAGCCTTTTTATGAGGGACAGTGAAGTAGTGGTACCTTTGGCCTACCGTACTAACAGAGACTTGAGTGAGAGCACCTGGCACAGGAGACAAGTCTAGCAGTTAACACCTGTGTAGTACGAGGCTGATAAATGAATACAAATTATATTTCCAGTGTTGCAATTAGATCTGCAATTTCATGCCAAACAACATGTCAGATCCTGAGATCATGGGACGCACTACCTCCCTGCCTGCTCACTTCTGTCAATGTATGTATATAATATTTCCCAACCCTTCTTAGTGATATACCCTCTAATAATGTTTAAACTAATCAGGTTCATGGAAGATGAAATATATGATTTGCCAATTTGCTGATTTTTGATGATACACGTGTGTTTACTCATCTATAATTGCTATTTGATCACAAAAGAGACAGTTGCAGTTATGAGGGCGGATGATTGTGTAAATTGGCATTCAGAAATAATTACTACTCCTGATGATATACTGTAGGATATGTAGAAGCATATGTCATATAGCATGGATAAATATTGCCTAAAAGGCTCTGTTCACATTAGCATCAGCATGCAATCAGTTGTTTCCCACACTGAAAGTAAAATCTTTCAAAGTAAATTTATATCTCAAATAGATACAGTCATGAGACAAAGAAAATACTGTATATCCCCTTTGAATTATTATTTATACATATCAGGATAAACACATATTCTTATATCCCTTAATCTAATGTCCGAGGTTTTAACAACCTCCAGGATTAACACCTATAGAATTACCAATACGTGAGTAATTTTTGACTTTTAGGTCCATCCAAACACGGGTGATGGAACAAGCAAGGTTGTTACTGCTAACCCAACAGCTGTATGAGTTTTTATTAATATATAGGAATTTAGGTTATATCATGTCGTGTCTATTTATCAATAATTTTAACATATATTTATCATTTTATATGAGTATCCATCTATACCTCGGAGAACACCGACACTAGGACCCAGATTTCTAATTACACCATGTGTTTGACAGCTCTCATTATCATTTCCTACCACTCTGAGCCATGTACTATGATACGAATAGTTAATGACTAACCCCTCATCCATTCAGAGCCTTTTTTACTATTCAACTAGAACACATGAATCTAACGGGCTTTGTGTATAGCTAATGGTGTTTAGAGAACCGCCCATTGATTGTTCCTATGTCTTATATAAACTGTTTCTAAATGCAGTGTGGTTATGCTCCTGAGGAAGTGCGGGTATACCGCAAGAAACGCGTTGAGCATTTAAATCTATTTGTTTTAATTGTGTGTCAGCAAGAGTCTGTTACACTTTTAAACAATAAAAGTGAGTTTATTTCTACGAAAACTAGTGAGAGATCGCTGTTCCTTTCATCTCGGAGTGCCGGATCCAGCTCCATTTTGGATACCTCTATTGTTTCTGCCAAGGTCCAGTCGGGACTTGTGTATACATTTGGAACCAGGCTGCTATCTTCAGGGCGACGGTGCTAATAGCCCTAGAAGCTTTCTAGAGTGTTGTGCCTCTTTGGATTGCACAACCTCATCAGGTGAGAGCTAGAGATGGGCGAATTTCACAAAAATTCGATTTGGTCACTTCGCCGAATTTTCCGACAAAATTCGTTTCGTTCCGAATTACTTCGGCACAAATCGCGTTAAAAAGCAGCTATTTCCAGGCTGCACAGAGCCTGCAGGGTGCTGTAGAACATTGTGCCATGCTTAAATATGCAGAGGGAGCTTGGTTTGGTTTTCATTAGAGATGGGCGAATCGATTCTAACGAAGTGGAATTCGTTTAGAATTTCAGGAAAACTTCGGTTCGGAACGAAGTCGAACTTTGGGGTACTTCGGGTGAACGAAGTGTGCTTTTGATTGATAAAATGGCTGCGAGCACATGGCGCTACATGGGGCAAAGCACTCTGGGAGGAAGAAGGGCATAGCCTGCATGACATGTGCAGAGGTGAAGCCAATCAGAGACCGGCGGGATTCTGTGACGTCACCGCACTATATAAGTTCACTGTACTGATCAGGGAAGGTGCTGCCGCGGCTGATAGCTCTTACTGAAGAATTGATTTTTATATAGCGTATTTCTGTGGGGTGTCTCAGCTTGTCTCAGAGACTGTTCTCTTAATTTCTAATTTTTTGGGTTATTGGATCTGAAATCCAGTGTGCGTCCACTGCAGCTGCATATACATTCAATATCCAAGTGGGATCTAAGCCAGTTCCTGTTGTATTCATTTAAAGAAACAGCGTTTTACAATACAAATACCACTTCATTTTTGGCTGCTCAATTCTATTGCGCAATTTACATCCAGGGGTTAATTAAGCGTTGTTTTGCTGGTGTGCTGACCCCAAGAAACCGTCTTTTTCAACGACAAAATATATAAATTTTTCCTGTAGCCTAATTCACAAGCAAAGGTTTAATTACAACTGTATTCTTGTTGTGTGGCATTTGAAAAACACGCAATTGTAACAAAGCTACAAAGCTTACTAGTTTGTGCGGCTCAATTCTTTTGGGGCAATTTAATCCAGGGTTTTTTAATCGTTGTTTTGCTGGTGTGCTGACAAAAAAAAAAGTTTTTTCAGCCAAATTTAAAAAAATTTTTCCTGTAGCCTAATTTACAAGCAAAGGTTTTAATTCAACTGTATCTCTTGTGTGTGGCGTAGGAAAAAAAACCCAATTGTCACGTAAAAAAGCTATTTTTGTGGGCTCAATTCTTTGGGGCAATTTACTATCCAGTGGTTAATTAAGCGTTGTTTTGCAGGTGTGCTGACAAATATAATACCGGGTTTTTCAAACACCAAAATAAATAAATTTACTCCTGTAGCCTAATTCGCATAGCAATGGTAACTTACAACTGTATCTCTTGTTGTGATCTTGTGTATACAAAACACGCATTGTAACACACGCTACAAAGCTAAGTAGTTTGTGGCTGCTTCAAATTCTTTTACGCATTTACATACAGGGGTTATGTTAAGCGTTGTTTTTTGGTGTGCTGACAAAAATAAAACGGCTTTTTAAACGCCAAAATATATAAATTTTTTCTGTAGCCTAAATTCACAAGCAAAGGTTAATTACAACTGTATCTCTTGTTGTTTGTGGCGTAGAAAACACGGCACAATTGTAACACGCTACAAAAGTACTATTTTGTGCGGATCAATTCTTTGGCGCCAATTTACATCCAGGGGTTAATTAAGCGTTGTTTGTGGTGTGCTCGACAAAAATAAACCGTCTTTTTAAACGTCCAAAAATTATAATACATGTTACCTGTAGCTAATTCATGTCCGAAGGTTAATTAAGCCGGTTTCGTGCTTTTACATTTAGTAAGAAACACAACCAGTGTTTTTAAAATCGTCACATACATGAAATTTCTTACATGGCATATTTGTGGAGCGCTGATTTATATCCAAGGTTACCCAAGCTTGTTACTGGCTTCATTTGGAGTCAAAAACAGGGTTGTTTATTTATCATATACAGTTATCGTCATCAAACAGTGTCTGTACATTTGTAGAACAAACTGTATGTCAGTCAGAGCGGTGGCAGGCTCTGCACTGCGAGTGGCGGAAGTGGCACAAACCATTCCTGGAACAGGCCCAGGTGCAGCACAGAATAGGGAAGTAGAAGCCAGGGGTCACTCTGGTGAGGCCACAACTGCCGCTGTCAATCTAGCGGCCGTTTTTATGTGTTGTCAGCAACCCAAAGGGTTTCTTGATTGTGTTGACTAGGTCATACTCTTCCTCCCAGATGACATCTGACAACCCTAAACAAGAGTCGGTGGGAACTCAGACACAACCATTAGTTGGCAGGCCCGGGAGCGGTTGTCAGCGGCCCTCACCCTGTCCTCAGCCCGCCTCTTGTCCCATCCGGTTCATCAGCCAGAGTCTTACATATGTGGTTCTGGGCTCAGCGCCACTATATAGCGAGGATGAACAATTTGAGGAGGGCGCGTCAGCAGATACTTGGCAGCGAAGAAATGGGGCCAATATGCATGCTTCTTGCAGTAGGCAGCAAGTATAGATGTGGAGGAGTGGCATGGGAGGTCATGTTGTGTGAGGTCAGCCTAGCATAACAAGAACGGTGATTAGTACATCAGTGACGATGACAAAACACAAATAGATGATGATGTAGTACGACCGCACTTGGAGCGGGTGAGACATAAAGGGCTTCATCATCGTCAGGAGAGAGGGCGTCAGCTTGCGCGTCAGGCAGCAAGCGCATGCCTGCAAAGTGCGGTCGTTGTGGCCGTGAGTCAGAAGGATAGCAGGCGTTAGCAGTTTGAGGTGGGAGCAAGCGGCCACGGGGTAAAAAACCCGCTTCGCAGTTACAAGAAAGTAGCGCTCAGGGGATCTGCGAGGCAGCTGCGGCAGTAGTAGTCACTCAGTGCGGGGCGTGGCGGTAAATATCCGATTATTCGGCGGTGTGGCAGTTCGTTACTAAGACACCGGGGAGCGATATGGGGTATATGTAGAATCTGTGGCAGATAGTGAAGCGTGGCCAGGATGAGCTAACGTTGCGCCACGGCCTGCGTCAAACACATGCTTGCCGGTCACCATACGGTGTGGCCTGGGAGAACGTGGCTAGATGTGGTGGTCACTCCTGCAGCCGCAGCAACAGCAGCAGCGCAGCGCCAGTGGCACGCATGCTATTGCAGCCAGTCAAGGCTTCAACAACCATCTGCAGAAGGGAGCTGTCTTCTCTTTGAATCAATCTACCGGTCCAGGATGCTCCTGCTCCTCATACTCATGGCGCCAGCTGTCGTTCAGCCGAGGCGTTTGCAAACGCAGACATCTGTATCGCAGTACAACCATCCTAAGGTGCAGAGCTGACGTGCTCCTGTCCAAGTTGTTGGTACTGCTAGTCCCTCCTTTCAAATGGTGGACTCTGCACGTTCGAGAAACTTATTGGCTTGTGCAGAGCCGAGATGGAGAGTTCCCAGCCGTAATTCCTTTTCCAAAAGGCAGTACATGCACTTCATAAATATGTAAGATCAGAAGGTGGGTACAGTCTGGAGCTTATCGGTTTTTCTTTCCATGGGTGCTACTGGCAGCGCGGAGTCTGGAGCTGTAACTACGGTCAGGGCAAGTACTTGTCCTTTACGGCTCCCACTGGGTGAATGTGCTTACAGCCCGGCACACCAAAAAACTTGGACAGAAGACGACGCGTTTTTCTCTCACGTTGTTCAACTGCTGCACTCTGCCACCAATGTCCACTCCTCACTACTTCTCCAACCACACTCCCATCTCAGCCTCACAAGTACGCTCCATTACACATGTGGTAGGGACACAGCGTTGTCACGCTAGTTCTACACCTGGCTTGCCTCGGGGCGAACGAAAAGTCACACAGGGAGGAATACTCGCGCATGCAGCAAGAAATCGATGTGTGGCTTTCTAGCGCCAACTGCACAATTGGAACCATGGTGACGGACAATGGGAGGAGCATGGTGGTCGTCTGCGGCACGAGGTGTAAGGAGGGATGGTCCATGCGCCCTGCATGGCGTACGTGTCCAATCTGGTTGTGAAAAGGTTTCCTGAGTCTCCTCCACCGATCTTCAGAACATTCTGAAAATGGCCATGAAACTGTGCCATGCACTTTATCCCATTCGTACAAGCCCAGGAACACATCCTCGGAGTTGCGAGCGGCAGAAAGGCCTCCCCCAACACACTCTGATTATTCGTGATGTTTCCCCCGCTGGAATTCCAGCATGCACTGTTGGACCGACTGTATGAAAAAACAGAGAAAAGGCCATTAACGATTTTTGATGATTCAGGCAGACAGAAAGAAGTACTCCCCCTGTGTTAAACTTTTGATGTCAGCCAGTGGGCTCATGCGTGACACCCTGCCGTTTGTTGACGCCATTCCGACGGAGGGCGACGTTATTTATCAGTCGCCAGGACTACGGGATGATTTAAGGTCATTCCACTGCTTCGTGTCCTGGAACAGATGCTAAAAAATCCTTTCTGGGCGCAGGGGACTGGAGTTGTGGCCGGACTACATCTCGTGGCCACATGAGTCCGTGTGGGGATGAAAATGGAGGAGGAGGAGGAGGACCATGGAGCAGAAGCATTGTCTGGTGATTTTAGTTGATTTTCTACCCAGGTGACAAGAGAGGAGGAGCAGGAGCAGGTGGAGGAGGTGGAAGGAGTTGGAAGACGGAGGCAGATGACCCAAAGCACCGCGGCTGTATACAGTGGGATATGGAGGCAGGGAGCCCCCTCGGACGTCCATTGTGCAGATGGCCCGCAGCATGCTTATTTGCCTGGCTTAGTGACAGCAGAATTATCAGAATCCGGCAGAGGATGACTTTGGCTCTCCACCCTATTGGACCCTCGCTACCGTCCAAACTGGGAGCCTTTTTCCCAGCTATTGGGGAGGAGGAGGGAGAAAACTCAAATACCTATAGGGAATTCCTCCGTAATCAACGTTAGGCAGAATGCCTATGTGCCGGCAATCGTCCCTCCTTGACTGGTCATGACCGGGGGGGTTACTCATGTGCTCAACGTACTACTGCGCGGCTGCTGGGGGGAAGGTGGGGGGGTGGTAGGAGACGAGTACCTGCTACATCAGTAGTAACCTACAGTCTGGAGTCACTGATTGAGCAGCTTCCTTCCCCTGCTAGTGAGGAGGGCAGTCGCCGAGCAGCAGCAGCAGCAGGACCTGGAGCAGTCCCTGAACCAACAGGTTGTGGCCTACTTGGACAGCACACTGGCACCTCAGTTAGAAGATCCGCTGGACTACTGGGCAGCCCAAACTGGATGTGTGGCCGCAAAACTTGCCGAGTTTGCAGTGCGAGGAAGCTGTCACTGTCCCGGCCAGTAGTGTGGATCAGAGCGGGTGTTCAGTGCGGCGGGGGACAATGTTACCACCAAGGAGAACCCGCTTGTCCACGGGAAATGTGGAACGACTGACCTTTGTCAAGATGCATCAGGCGTGGACTTAGGCCAGGATTTTCAACCACACCAATGCCTTAGCGTCCAGTATGGGTTCAAACTACCTGCCTCAGCCCACTATTCTGATGCCGCCACCCGCTGATGCCACACACTGCTTGCCAGTTTCTCTATATGCTTACCACCATCTTTACCAGGACTGGTATTGCCTACCCACCTCAACACTCTGGTCATTGTGCCACTCTATGACCTATGCTGCTTGCTGCTGGTTGCTGTTGACGTGACATCCACACTTGTGTCAATAGTGCCACTGTTGAACTCATGCTTGCTGCTGTGGCTGCTGCCCATGTCCTCCCACACTGTGTCATTTGCCACTGCCTCGAACCTCATGCTGCGCAGCCGTGGACCTCCGCTCTACAGTCATTGTGCCACTCCTGTGGCTTCCTCTCGGTTTTGCCACCTCACGAATTTCATTGTGCCACTCTCTGACCTCATGCTGCTGCTGTGACTCCTGCCGTGACCATCCCACACTGTGTCATTGTGCACTGCCTGCACTTCAAGCTGCTGCCGCGTGATATCCATCTCAGTTCATTGTGCCATTCTGTGGCTTCATCCTGTTTTTCCACTCACAAAATGTCATTGTGCCACTGCCTGATCTCATGCTGCTGCTGACGTGACCTCCACACTGTGTGCATTGTGCCACTCTTTTGGCACTTAAATACTGTTTTTCTGCCTCCAGAATGTCATTGTGCCACTGCCTGATCTCATACTGCTGCACCGTGACCTCCACACTGTGTGATTGTGCCACTCTGTGGCCTAATACTGTCTTAGCCGCCTCCAGAATGTCATTGGTGCCACTGCCTGATATAATACTGCTGCCGCCAGTGACTCCACACTGTGTGATTGTGCCACTCTGTGGCCACTCAATACTGTTTAGCCGCCTCCAGGAATGTCATTGTGCCACCTGCGATGATTCTAATTACTGTTGACGCCGTGACTCCACACTGTGTGATTGTGTCCACTCTGTGGCCTGAAATACTGTTTTGCCGCATCCAAGAATGTCATTGTGCCACTGCCTGATCCTCATGCTGCTGCTGTCGTGGACCTCCACACTGTATCATTTGCAACCTCTGTGGCCTATACTGTTTTGCCGCCTCCAGAATGTCAGTGTGACCACTGCCTGATCTCATGCTGCTGCTTGGTCCGTGACCTCCAACTGTATCATCTGTGTAACTCTGTGGGCATAATTACTGTTTTGCGCCTTACAGTATGTCATTGTTGCCTCGGGGCTGACCTCATATTGCTGCCGCCGTGACTCCGCTCTCAGTCATTGTGCCACTCTGTGAACTTCCTCGTGTTTTGCCACATCCAGTATGTCATTGTGCCAACATGCCTGACCTCATGCTGCTGTGGCTGCCGCCGTCACCACAACACTATGTAACTAATGTTGACCACTGAGCTCTCAGTTTGTTTTTTTTCCAGCTTTCGCTGGAGTTGGAATTTATCTGGCTACATTCCCGGCTTGGTTTTTTTGGTACTGTTTTTGCCCTCTTAAGTGCCAAGGGGAATTCTTTTATAGTGGAAGCGATTCTAAGAGCGGCGGCCAGTCCAGTCATCCCTGCGTGTCAATACTAAACACAACATTGTATGCAAGACACAAAACCAAGCTCCCTCTGCATATTTTATTCATTGGCATCAACGTTTCTAAAGCACCTGCAGCTCTGTGCAGCCTGGAAAATAGTGCTTTTTTAACGCGATTCGTGCAGAAGTAAATTCAGGAACGACAATTTTTGTCGAAAATTCGGGAAGTGACCGAATCGAATTTTTGAGAAATTCGCCCAATCTATAATCATGAGCATATTTATAGACGTAGGTCAGTTATCATGGTACTCATGGAGTGATATGCTATAATTTATTTTTTTTATTTTTTTGGGGTGCACGACGAGATTTGTAAAAGGCGGAAAAGGATGTGTTGCACGTTTGTCTTATTTGCATTTTTTTGTGTTTAAATTTTTACTTTTTTTTGTAATTTTTTAACCTTTTGTTAATTGTTCTCCACAGCGGACTTGTAAAACTGATCTTTCAGATCACTGTTACATTGGAGAGCAGCACACTACACTACTTGCTGTACACTGGTCTCAATGGCAAATACAAAAAAAAAAAAAAAATCCAGCATTAATCCGAAATTTTGCAAGTAAAGGCATCCAAGACTTTATTTATCCATATAAAAATAAAACCATATGTTGTTACAGAAACATAGATGACACGCTGAAGCATTTCGGAGGTGTCTCCGTAGTCATAGTGTGGTCTCCATGGCAACTTTCAATCACTATGCCCGACCATGCCCACAGGGCACGGCTGGACATAGTGTCGTCACAGGCAGCCTGGAAATCTTTTTTAGGCTCCAGAGCTGTCAGGTAAGCCACTGGCAGCCGCAATTATATTGCAGCTGCTCCGAAGAGGACACATCCAATGTCCAATGTTGGAAAGGGTTAAAACTGCTTCAGCTACTGTAAAGAGTTGTGCCAGACTGACAATTTGTCTTACTGAGCATATTCCCAATGGGCAGTAACACAGTGGACTGCCTGACCAGACCTGCACCTAGTGTATGCTACTTCGGTCATGGATTTCCCTTTGAAATGATTTATCATTGTGCCCACAGTGTGCTGTGCTGTCTCTTTTCCTCCCAGTACCAGGCTGCCTGACTGGGCTTTTGGATACTGTCCCTCCATTTCTTCTCTTTGTTCATGGCTGAATGATACCTAGCCTGCTTCACTGTTTATGGCATGATGGAGTGATATATGGGGCCAGGGCTGCCATTAGAAATTTCAGGGCACCATACAGCTGAAGCATCTGTCCCCTCCATCACCGCCAGCCCTTTTCTTCTCCATCCGGGCCAGACTGCCATGACTACTTCTCCTGGCCACCACTCATCACTGCAGAATTTACAACACAAACACACCAAAACCTAGGACTCCTCACTTCTATCTATCTATCTATCTATCTATCTATCTATCTATCTATCTATCTATCTATCTATCTATCTATCTACCTATCTATCTATCTATAATCTTCCTTACTGTGCCAAACTCCCATCCATAGTGCCTCGAACGGTAATAATTACCCTCTTAGGGTACGTAGGGGCCCTGGTAGCTAGATATATACCCCACTCGTAAGTAATTAGTTATATAGTGGGCCACCTGCAGGTAGGTAGGCAGCCATATAGTGGGCCCCCATAGGTAGGTAGCCATAAAGTGGGACCCCCGTAGGTAGGTATGTAGCTCGATAGTGGGCCACCCGTAGGTAGGTAACCAGATAGTGGGCCTGCCATAGGTAGGTAGCCAGATAGTGGGCCCTGCGTAGGTAGATAGTGGGAACAACATGGGTAGGTAGGTAGCCAGATAGTGGGCCTGCCATAGGTAGGTAGCCAGATAGTGGGCCCTGCGTAGGTAGATAGTGGGAACAACATGGGTAGGTAGGTAGCCAGATAGTAGGCCCGCCATTGGTAGGTAGACAGATAGTGGGCCCCGCGTTGATAGGTTGGTAGCTAGGCAGAAAGTGGGATCTGTGTAGGTAAATAAGTAGCCAGATATTGGGACCCCCATAGGAAAGTAGCCAGATAGCCAGTGGCTCCCCTGTAGGTAAGTAGGAAGTTAGGTAGGTAGTGGATCCCTGTAGGTAAGTAGCCGGGAAGGTAACTAGGGGCCCCCACACAGCTCGGGGGCCTTCACAGGGGCCCCCGCATTGCCATTGACTGTATGAATAGAAATATGGGCCCGCTCTGTGTGAAGGAGAGCCCAGCCTCTGAGTCACAGCTCAATACATTTACATAGAGAACTGAAACCGGAGCCGGGGCCTCTTTTCTCTGTGTACAGGCTTTCTTCTGGCCGGGATGTCCTAACAATTTAAATCAAGGAGGACCCTCCAACAGGGCAGGGCCTCACTGATTTAATTTGTCATCCTGCCCAGGCACAGAGAAAGGAGGGTCCGGCTCTGGTCACAGTGTAAGTTTCAGTTCTTATATATTGATATTAATATATTGAGCTGTGACTCGGAGTCTGGGCCCTCCTTCACACAGCGTGGGCCCTTATTTCTATTAGTGCTGTACAGCCACCAACACAGTCCAGCGGGCCCCCTTCTTTCACATTTTTCTCCAGGCCCCATAAAGCAGCACTGCCTTTACGGTGGCCCTGTATGGAGCTGGAAATAACTTTGTGATTTTTAAGCCTTGGATAGCTTTTTTTTAAGTCTAACTTAGTTATTGAAGATGGGAAATGTCACAAGACCTGCCTACTGATGTTTCCAAAAAGGATGTGTGACAATAGTATTGTATTCCCTGCTCTTCAGTAAGCATAGAAGACATTACTGTCAGTACATACATCTGTATCTGTTTATATAGACACTGAGCTCCCCTATACTTGTATCAATGCTCCCCTCCTGCCCAGCAGAGACTAATGTTCAGTGGTCTGATTTGGACTTGGAATAAAATCCTGATTCTGTATCTCATTCTAATTGTAGTCCACATCCCATTGATTTAAATGGGAAATTTGCTTGTCAGTTCAGATTAAAATGGAGCTATTCCATATCAGGAAACACAGTGAAATTTGTTACATTCCTTTTCTAAAACTATAAATTTTTGGGGGAGGAGGCACAATGTGTAATAGAATCAAATTTCGGGGCTAGAGTTTATAATGTGATTAATTTCAGAGATATAATATTGACTATAATAATGAGGGTACATTGTGTAATTTATTTCTGGAGTATATTGTGTAATATATTTTATGGGGGTACTGTGTGTGGTACAGTTAATTTTGGGGGATGTAATATAATTTATTTCTGGGTTAAAATGTGTATTACAATTAATATCTGGGAGTGCAGTATAAATTATAATTTCAGAGATTACAATGTAATATTTAATTAATTTCAGGAGTGTAGTATGTAATATCACTTATTTTAAGCAATCAGAATGTGATACAATTAATGATATAAATAATTATGGGTGGTACAATATGTGATATTTCCATTTCAGGGTGTAATATTCCACTTTTATTTTCCTGCTTCTTTTGTATGGATTACTTATTTAAGGAAACAATGATGGAAGGGGGCAAGTAAAGCAAAATGTCGTGCATCGCGTGACACTTTTGTCCATGTAATATAGGGCAGGGCGATATTGCATGTGGTCTGCCTGGTTTTAAGTGCCAGGGCTGCTTTGAAGTCCCCGTCCGCCCCTGGTGGCTGGTATATGCACATCTGTGCCAGCTGAGAAGTTTGACTTTTCTACCTATTCTCTTCTTCGTCTAGAAGTCTCTTCACTATGCCATCACTCCCTGCTGTATGTTATCTCCAGGACAGGAGCTTGTTTGTCTAAGTTAAGAATGTTAACCCTTTGTCCTACTGTTTACACTCTTATGTTAGCAATATCCCTTTAACTGGCTCGACTAGAAACAGCTGAAATAATATGCCAATCACTACTGTATACTATAGTAGAATAGTGAAGAAATCAGGCGATACCTTTTATAGGCTAACTGAGTATATTTGATAGTGAGCTTTCGAGAGGACTAACTCTCTTCTTCAGACTGATGTTATACAACAAACTGAAAATACACAGACTTTTTATACACACAAGACATGGATCTTCAAAGGATCTTAGAATTCTTAAAAATTTACACAAAATGCAAAATATAGGTACAGGCAGTTATTTACAACACTGTCAAGAATTAAAACAGTCTGGAAATCTTGTGAGGGTGACAGGAGTGATCAGTAATTATTTCTCTTATCTATTATGCAATTCAGGGGAGATTTGTTTGCACTCACAGTTCACACATAGCTTGACATGAAGCTGGCATGAATATTTAACCCATTTTGCAGAGTTTTAAATTTGTGCATTAATTTATATTCCCATTCCTTCCTCTCCCTCAGAGCCTTAAAATCTCCCATTAAGACCGTTACCTGCAAATCTTCCATGGAGTGATTTTCTCCAGAGAAATGTGAGGCCACTGGCAGATCTTTTTTGCTGCTGTTAATAGTGAATCTGTGTGAATTCATACGCTGGCTGAGTCTCTGCCCTGTTTCCCCCACATAGAGGCCTGTGGTAGGACATTGCATACACATGATCAGATACACCACATTGCTAGACCTGCAGGAAATGTCCCCCTAATTCTGTGCACCTGCTGGGACTGTGGGACAGGTACATTGTCAGCAGTGTGGATGTGTCTGCAGGTCTTGCACCTGTTCTGCAGGCAGGGTGAGGTGTGCAATTTTCTGTTGGGGCCTTCAGAGCGCTCCGGACAATAATGCGCACCACAGGTTTGGATGGTTTGCGAAAGGAGAGGAGAGGGGGGATGGGAATATGTCTTTGAGTCTGTTGTCCCTATGTAGCACAGGTTGAAGTTCCTTGGCAATCTTTCGTAGGATCTCCCAGCTGTGGGTTGTAGGTGACAACTAGGGCGCTCGTTCTTTCCTTCTGGGTCTATTTGTATGTGAGCAGACTGTCTCTGTTGATGGCGGGCCGCTTTGCTGATTTGGTTCAGTCAATTTTGGTCTGTATCCAAGTTTGAGAAATTTTGTCCTCAGATCCAGAAGGTGCTTGTCCAGGTCTGCTTTGTCGGAGCAAATACGATTGTACCGTATAGCCTGGCTGTATATTATAGATTGTTTTGTGTGCTTGGGGTGGAAGCTGTCATTCCTGAGGTTAGGCCGTTCTGTCTGTCGGTTTGTGGTATACTGATGTGAGTAGCGGTGTTCTTTGATGTGTATTGTAGTATCCAGAAAGTGGATTTTGCTCTCTGAATAGGTAAGTTTAAGGTTAATGGTGGGGTGAAAAGTTATTGAAGTCATTATGGAATTGAATTAGGGCCTCCTCGCCCGCAGTCCAGATGACAATGATATCATCAAATATAACGGAGGTACATCATGGGTTTGGTGTTGCATGTTGATAAATATGCACCTTCCCAGTGCCGCCATAATGAGATTTGCATTTTGGGGCGCACATCTGGACCCATGGAAGTTCCCATTTGCTGTAGATACAGGTCTTCTCCAAAAGTAAAATAGTTGTGGCTGAGTATGAACTGGATGAGCTGTGTGACTGGTTTCGTTGGGAGGTCTTGTTTCTCTAGGTGCACCTGACATGCTGCAACTCCATCCTTGTGGGGAATGTTGTGTATACAAGGATTCTACATCCATGGTGGCCAAAATGGTGCCCTCAGGAAGTGGACCGAGGGCAGTGAGTTTGTTAAGAAGGTCTGTTGTGTCCTGGATGTAGCTTGGAGTATCTTTGACCAGGGGTTTTAGGAGATTTTCCACCCAACCTGAGATATTCTCAGTCATTGTGCCCGAAATGATAGGCCTCCCAGGGTTGCCATCTTTATGGATCTTGGGGAGCATATAGAAGCAGCCGGCTTGGGATCCTCTGGGATAAGCAATTCACTGCTTCCGGACCTGAATTGGAAACTTTTTTATCATATTCTTTAGTTGTTTCATATAGGCTTCTGTGGGATCATTTCCAAGTTTGCAGTAGTGGATGGGATTTGACAGTTGTCTGTTCGCTTCCTGGATATAGTCAGAGGTGTTCATCATGACTATTGTGCCCCTTTGTCAGCAGGTTTTATAATTATATCCTGATTTTCTTTCAGTGAAAGCAATAGCCTTCTGTTCCTGCAGGGTTAGGTGTGTCTTGTTTCTTTTGTTTCTCCAGGATTTCAGATTTGACCTTGCTTCTGAAACAATTCAATTGTATTTATCTCAGTGCTGCATTATGTTCCAGGCAGTGGGTCCAGGTAGATTTTTTTGGTTGGTTTCGTTATTTGCTGTTCTGTCTTAGAGTCCCTGCTGTATGGAAGGTCTTTTCCATAGAAGTATTCCCTCAATCTCATTTTTCTGAAGAACTCCTCCATATCATTGCAGAGTTTGACATGGTCAGTGAGTGCTGAGGGGCAGAAGGAGAGACCTTTGGAGAGAACTGCCATTTCATGTTTGTTTGGCTCATAGGAGGAAAGGTTCACCACACAGGTCTGCTGAGCTGGGCTGGTACTTGTAGTTGTAGTGATGAAGCCTTTCTGCCTCAGTCTCTGGAGCTTTTTCTTTTTGTTCTTGATGAGCATGTCCTGCAATTTCCGGTAGTATGTGTGGAGTTTGGCCTTCATCTCCTCTGTGTCATTCTCCAGTGATGTCTTTAGGGCCTGTATCTCCTCCTGTGTTCTTCTTTTGTTATAGGAAATTTTTATCATATTGTTCCGCAGCCTCTCAGATGTGGAAGGGCACACTAAATAAAATTAAAATATAACTTTTATTTAGACTGAATAAAATATTTCTAGTGTATCAGACAACGCTAAAAAGGACTTATATATAGTAAATAAGCCGCAGTGAAAACACTTACCCAGGGAAACAGGATATTAAGGTAACCAAAAATTAAAGTATTGAGGGATCGTTTTAACCCTAATAGCCCTCAAGATGTTCCTAATGATACCCTATCCTAATATACGGAAAATATACACGTCCTGATAAGGACGGCCCCGACTGGAACCTGACCCTGGTATAACTTACACTAAATTGCCCTCAACATTTTAATATAGCATAGGGTAAGAAAAATAAGCCTAACTTTACTGAAGTCCCAACATGTTTCGGCGCCTACCCGAATCTCTTCAGGGGACTACGATTGGTAGGCTAGAAAGATTAAAGTAAATATGTAAGTGTTCATAAAGAAATAAATAAACAAATGTGCAATGCTCTTATCAAAGACTAAATAAGGTGGTGAAAATCATCTTACTTACAAAGGTTGCGTTCTAAAATTCCATGAGAAAAAGGAGCATATGGCTCCTAGTGTCCTGACACAGCTATGGTGTGCTGTGTAGTGAGCTACAAATTGGCTCGCATTTAAATGAGCCGCATGCTGTCACATGTGTCTGAACGACCAATGTGTGCCTTTACAAACAGGCAGGAAATGCCGACACCTAGTCAGAGTGAGGCCCGGCATACATGTCGCCGTAGCAACATCAGATGCTCCTAAGCGTAAGGCGGAAGTGGCCGCACTATATCCAAAATGAGGCTTGAATCGCGGGAACTTCCGCCGCGCGTCATCACACTCCGAAACCGGATATGACGTTCCGGAGTGAACAAGGGGTGTATCTCATACTCAGAGATTACTCCCACAACAGGACACACACCTCCCGTTACTGCCCATTCTGGGATACGCAGGGAGGGTTGGTCACTGAATGGATGATTAATATAGACATGGCCAGAACCGCAATAAGCAGTTAAAAGAGGTATTTGTTTCAAACTCAGTGATCAAACTGAAGAGAAAAGGGAAAAACAGAATATTACAGACAGAACATGTCACCTAAGTAGATCCAATTTATTAATTCCAAAAGGCCGGCAATCCAACCCAGATGACAATTTGGCACGGATAATTGGTACTTTTGATGAGGCCTCTAAGGAAATCAGGGACATTCTCAAGAGACATTGGGACACCCTGACAATGGATCCTGATATTAAGGAGAAAGTTGGAATGTTCCCATTGGTTACATTTAGGAAGGGACGTAGCTTGCATGACACCTTGGTCCAGAGTCACTACACACCTCCTCTAAAGAAGAATACTTAGATCGACAACCCCTTGGTTGCTTTAGATGTAGTGGCTGTGTGGGTTGCAATTTTGTGGAAAAGGAAAGACATTTACTAACCAACACACAGGACAACAATTTCATATTCGACATTTCATCAATTATAAAACTATGGGTATCATCTATCGTGTAAAATGTCACTGTAGTAAGGAGTACATTGGGAAGACCATCCGAGAATTCCGCCGTCGTGTTGGTGAACACCTACGGCACAAAAGAGACACTCCCATTTCCAGACACATTTGGTCCGAACACTAGTGTTGAGCGATTGCGTTGGCTATCGAGATCGAGCTATAGTCGATAGTCGGCCGCTATCGATAAGGTTTTTCGATAGTGAGCATCGATTATGAGCGATTACCATTAAAGTCTATGGGAGAGCAACAACACCTTCATTATTACACCCAAACAAGGCTGGAGAAGCTGAAACTAACATCCACAACAGTCAAATGGATACGTGCTACATCTTAGGCAACACACTTAGGTTATAAAAGTCACAGAAAAAAAAGTCACAGACCATTCACTATCCCTGTCTTGTACCACAGCCTGACCCTTAAACCTGCATCACCCACAAATTAAAAAGTGCCAGAAGGCAGTATGATTTGAACCATCATGTTACTTGAACTGGACATTGAATATCCCTGTCCTGGAACGCAGCATGAGCCCCAAACCTGCATGACCCCCAGATTTAAAAAGTGCCGCAAAAAGGAGTCTTTCAACCACCATTTTAGTTGAACTGGACACTAACTATATCTGTCCTGTACCGCAGAATGACCATTAAACCTGTCTGACCCCCAGATTACAAAGTGCCGGAAAAAGGAGTCTTTCAACCACCATTTTAGTTGAAAATGGACATTAACTTGAACTGTCTGTGCCACAGCATG